>BFEA01000183.1:249324-272897 GCA_003427395.1 Chara braunii
ACTTCACATGTCACCGGTTACAACAAAGGTGAGAAGGGACTTGTACTGAACCACCCGGACTGCAACACACACACACGCACACATACATACTTCACGTGTCACGCGTTACAACACAGGGAAGAAGGAACTGAACTGTACTACCGGACTGCAGCACACCCCATCTACACACATACACACTTCACGTGTCACCGGTTACAGCAAGAATGAGAATGGATTGCACTGAGCCAACATACTGCAGCACACACACATACACACATACACACTTCACATGTCGCCGGTTACAGCAAGGGTGAGAAASGACTGAACTAAACTACCCGGACTGCAACACACACACACATACTCACATACACACTTCACATGTCACCGGTTAAAACAAACGTGAGAAAGGACTGAACTGAACTACTCGGACTGCAGMACACACACACATRCACACATACACACTTCACATGTCACCGGTTACAGCAAGGGTGAGGAGGGACTGCACTGAACCACCCGGACTGCAGCACTCGCACACATACACACATACACACTTCACATGTCACCGATTAGAACAAACGTGAGAAAGGACTGAACTGAACTACCCGGACTGCAGCACACACACACACACACACACATACACACTTCACATGTCACCGGTTACAGCAAGGATGACAAGGGACTGCACTGAACCACCCGGACTACAGCACACACACACATACACACATACACACCAGTYACAGCCAAATGACAAGATTTGAGTACTCTTCACTAGGGGGAAACCATAGCGGCACATCAMGGAACACCTCGCCACACACTTACACACACTAATTACAGCCAAAAGACAAGATTAGAAGCAATCTACCTAGAGGAGAGTTCACCGAAGTATCCCGGAGTGAATCTCAAAACACAAGCATCAAGATCAGCCAAAACACAAGGTTGAAAGCATCTATGCTAGAGGAAAGTTCACCGAAGTATCCCGGAATGAATCGCAACACACACAAGCATCAAGGACAACCAAAWGATGAGATTGAGGGCATCTACACAAGAGGAAAGGTCACCGAAGTATCCCGGAATGAATCGCAACACACAGAAGCATCAAGGACGAATAAAAGACAAGACTGAGTGCATCTACACAAGAGGAAAGTTCACCGAAGTATCCCGGAATGAATCGCAACACACACAAGCATCAGATCAGCCACAAGACAAGATTGAGAGCATTTACACAAGAGGAAAGTTCACCGAAGTATCCCGGAATGAATCGCAACACACTCAAGCATCAAGGACAGCCAAATGACAAGATTGAGAGCATCTACACAAGAGGAAAGTTCACCGAAGTATCCCGGAATGAATCGCAACACACACAAGCATCAAGATCAGCCACAAGACAAGATTGAGAGCATCTACACAAGAGGAAAGTTCACCGAAGTATCCCGAAATGAATCGCAACACACACAAGCATCAAGGACAGCCAAAAGACAAGATTGAGAGCATCTACACAAGAGGAAAGTTCACCGAAGTATCTCGGAATGAATCGCAACACACACAAGCATCAGATCAGCCACAAGACAAGATTGAGAGCATCTACACAAGAGGAAAGTTCACCGAAGTATCCTGGAATGAATCACACACACAAAAGCATCAAGGACAACCAAAAGACAAGATTGGGAGCCTCTACACAAGAGGGAAGTTCACCGAAGTATCCCGGAATGAATCGCAACACACATTAGCATCAAATTCAGGCAAAAGATAAGATTGAGAGCATCTACACAAGAGAAAAGTTCATCGAAGTATCCCGAAATGAATCGCAACACACACAAGCATCAAGGACAGCCAAAACACAAGATTGAGAGCATCTACACAAGGGGGAAGTTCACCGAAGTTTCCCGGAATGAATCGTAACACACACAAGCATCAAGATCAGCCAAAAGAAGAGTTTGGAGCAACCTGGCAAAAGGAAAGTTCACTGAAGTATCCCGGAATGAATCGCAACACATGCGAGCATCAAGATCAACCAAAAGATGAGATTGGAAGCAATCTGGCAAGAGGAAAGCTCACCGAAGTATCCCAGAATGAATCGCAACACACACAAGCATGAAAATGAGCCAAAATTTCAGTTTTTGAGAGGTGGTCTAAGGCAGAGGAGGGAGAAGAAGATGAAGGAGGAGGGGGAAAAGAAGGAGAGGAAGGAGAAGAAGAAGAAGAAGAGGAAGGAGAAGGGGAGGAAGAAGGAGAAGAAGAAGAAGAAGAAGAAGAAGAAGAAGAAGAAGATGATGAAGAAGTAAAAGAAGAAGAAGACTTCCTCCTCTTTCACTCACCTTTTGCTCGTCTCTAAGCAGTGAAGTCCGAGGCTTGGTTCTAACTCCTAAAGTATGGCTCCCCTTCCTCCCAAGTTCTCTCCTCCTCTTCTCACACCTCTTCTCAAGCTATGGCAGGCTCCTATCTCTAAGGCTATGGAGTCCTTCCCTCTAGGAGGGCTAAGGGGACCCCTTCTAGCCTCTCCTTCTATCTCACAGCCTGAGGGCTATGGCGGATTACTCTCCTCACTTCCTCCTAGCCTCTAGGGCTTCTTCCTCAACCCTATCACCATAGTCAGGCTTCAGGCTAGCTCCGACTGTCATCTCCTTGCTCTACTCCACTAGGATTCTCTCATGGGCTCATTTTGGCAGCATGGGCTCCTCTCATGCTCAAATGAGAGTGGCGGCCTGCACCTCCAGCTTATGTAGGCTGAAATTGGTGCACAGCCCAGCCTTTAGGCCTCCCCAAGTGCCTCTAGGTGGACCGAGGTAACCCCAAGGCCAAATTTCAGGTTTTGGCCTCCCTGGAGGTACCTGGGCCTCATCTTGGCCAGGTACATGCAGTTGGTGAGGCAAGTACCACTTCGGACTACCCCTTGGCCTACCCCGGCCTCCTTTCTTATTAAAAGGAGCTGCCTTTTTGGGGTACCCATACCCGAAATGCAGCCTTTGATGAAAATTGAGGGCCTAAAGGCCCTTTTCTTGTCTTTTTCCAGATCATTGAGACCTGCCAGTCCCTACTGCTGCAGTCCCAACCTGGCGGCACATTTTCCTCCCCCCATTCCTCCTTTGTTTTTCTCATTTCTGATGGGGCAAGTGTCCAACAGATATTTTTCCTTTTTCTAGCTGTTGGACCCTGTCCAAGCTCTGATTTTGCAGCCGGCCTGTGGCCGTTATACCTCGGATTGCAGTAGCGGCACCCCCATGGTCCTAGGGGGCTCCGTTTGGCCGCCGCCGCTTCCAGCTCGAGGCCCCCTTGCTCCGATTTTCTCTGGCCAGCCATTTCCTCATGTGGGGCCTTCGGAACTTTGTTTTTCTTGGCCTGGCTGGCTCCGAATAACCCGGACTGCGTGCCGCTACTCCCTCTTCTCTTTCCCCTTGGCACCTCCTGCCGGCGCTTGCCGTGGTGGTACTTAATATTTTCGTCCGGGCCCCCGACCCGGACAGCGCCGCCCCCCTCGATATTACTTTACTTTTATTGTCATTATACCTCATCCAGGTTCCCCTTGGGTCATCCTAGATACCTTCCATCTTTCCCGCGTCACGCCCGCCTCTTCCATTCCGTCGACAATTCTTGTCGACGCCCGACTTCTCCCCATCCTCCTATTGTTCTTAGTTCATACCGTTCCTCTGGCGTCATCCGGGGTGACGACCCGATTTTTGTTGGGTCATCATGCATCCCCATCGTTCAGTCGCCAGTTATTCCGCCGACGGCTCCCGACACTCAGTCCCGTCGATACCCGACCCGCCAGTGGTTCTGTCGGTGCCGCAATTTTTGCCCGGTCCCACGTGGTCCCCGACACTTCGCCCTGCCGACACCATATCTTTTCTCGGTCTCACATGGTCCTCGACACTTCGCCCCGCCGACAGCACGTCTCTTCTTGGTGTTCCTACGATCTTTTCGCCTTACGGCGGTCTTTTACCCTCGTTCCTTTCGCACCTCTCCCACCGCTTCTTCCCCGGACGCGGATCCCAGATTAGCCTGTGGCCCCCTCTGCTCTTTTGTCGCTACGTCCTAGTGGCCCACCTGACCCGGCTACCTTTTCTCATGGCGGCACCCCACGTCCGATGGGAACTCGCGTGTGTCCTATGTCATCACTATTTCCTTGCGGTCCTCTGCCGCCTCCCATTTCGTCAATTTCTACCTGGTTCATTGGTCCTAACGGCTTCAAGCAACCTATGGACTCCTCGCGCCTGCGCGTGTGCCTTGATCCTCCCATCCTTCCTGCATCCGATTTTCTCTGTCGTGCACAAATCGGCCATGTACAGTCTCTTGAGTGGTGGGAAGTCATTCGGGACTCACCAGTCCCGACAACGGTCTCTACTTAGGATGTGGCCGCAAACGTTGAGGGATTGGAACATGATATGCCTGGATTGTCCACAAGGCATAGACCACATGGGGGATCTGCAAATGGCTGACCAGCATCGTTTGGATGAACCACAAATTTGTGCCCCACCACGAGCAGACCACATGGGTGATCTGCAAATGACTGACCAGCAAGCAACCCAATACATTTTGGGTTTGCATCAACACCCGATCTGCAAATTGTTGGCCAGCATCCGGCACACCAGCCTGAGATCCTCACCAATCTCTGTGGTCTGACTGTAACTAATATTTGTCTTCACATTGTCCATCGCCCATTTTATACACCAATCAGACTTCCGTGCAATCGCCCTCCAGCTTGATACAGACCTGCCCTGCCTACAACCAGAGGATTGTAATTATACCAGGGAAAGAGGCTTTACCATTGGTGTCCTACAAGTAGCAATGAGGGACTGCCAGCTTGAGCTACAATGCTCGAGCAGGTGAGTGGTTTAATCCTCCATCCCACATCTCTGCCTGCATTGTGCACGGACTTGGCCATTACATGGCCATTGCACGTGCCTCTGACCATTGGATGAGTGGGACAACGACATCATGGTCCATGCTATGACCGATGTTACCGATTTCGTACGTAATGATGCTATTTTCTTGCCACACCAAACTGTCCGCAATCTCTTTTATGTCGAAGATCACTCCTTTGGCGCTGTGTTGCAGCACGACAATGTACCAGCTATCTGCGACCTTTTCCTTTGCACTGCTACAAACGCTGTTACACTCGGCTGTAGTCACCATCGTCACTACAATAACATGGTTTCTGCATCTATGTGTGTAGAGGACTGTCCCTCCATTCCTGACTGTATATGTCCATTTTGCGGCGATAGGCGCTATACTGAATGCATGGTCTTTTGTAGTGAGTGTTCTTCATTCATTTTAGCATGCAATTGACATGCCATTTGTCGGGAGTGTATGATGGGCATGCTTAATGCCAGCCGTCGTGGCAATGATTGTGTTGAGTGATCGCAAGCACCCCCTAGGGGTGGATGCTCGGAGGGCGCCCCAACTATGGCGAGCTCCACCCGTAGGGGGTGCTTGCGATCGGGTGGGCTATTCTGAGGCTCTGCATGGTATTCGTGGGTGGACCACTGTTGCTGCATCGTCCTCTGGGATCGTGCATGGCATCTGCAGTGGCGCTGCAGCCATAGCTGCAGCTTTCCTCGTCAGAGTTCCTCATTGGCACTTCGGGTTACATCGCAGTTCCTGTTCTTCATCTGGGTGGTTAGTGCAGGCCTTTGGGAGGTTGTTGTTGTGTGGTGTTACTAACTGGGTGTACTCTAGGGAGTGGAGTGTGTGATTCTATGAGTGGCGAGACACTGAGACAAACCCTGTAATGATATTGGTTCAGATCGGCGCAATCTCGGATTGTTCCTTTGTTATCCTCGCGGGTGTCTACTTGTGATTGGTTGTTGGGAGTACTGTCAGAGAGTGGGAAACATTTCATGTTATCTCCACACCTGTGCATAGTGCTTTTTCGTCGCTTACTCTGTTTGTGTGCAGTGTGTACTCTGTCTCCTCTCCCCTTCTTCTTATGCATGTATGGGCGTGTGTGAGATTGTCTGCGTGTGAGTGTTGGTGAAAATCAACAGACAACCAAGTTCATTACAATTGGTACCGGAGCGAGATAGGATCTAACGTTATGAGGGTTGAGTGTGATTGGGGCACCTTCTTCTTCTGGTGATCTTCTGGAGAGAGATCCATGGAGGTTCTTCTTCCTCAGTACTGAAGCAGGCCAGAAGAAGAGATACAGGCGGTGAATTCAAGGGATCAGTGATGGATCGATCGGGTGCAGGATCCTGCCAGAGCGCCTTACTTGGTGTGGCGAGTACAAGGCTATCTCGCCAGTATTGGTACCAGATCTAGAATCGTGATTTGGCTATGAGTGGCGATATCCCTGAGGACCTTTCGGAATTGAGTGGCGACTTCATCAAAGGGTAGCGCTGACCACGATTGACTGACAGAGTCAACCCTACACTATATTGACCCCAGCAGGGGCCATCTCCAGTGTCAACGGACCAGGGAGAAAGTGACGAAGTATCTTCTCCTCGTTGTCAGAGTGCCACCAGACAAGGGATTGAAACACCTCAGTGTCTTCTGCAAGTTCAAGAAGTTTCGCGAGTTTCTGTGCGTGGGGATTGGAGGAGCAGTCTTTGAAGCAAAGTGGCGAGAAGGGAATATAATGTCTGCCATAGCCGGAGCTTCTTCCTCATATGCAAAAACTCTTTGAAGTGAGTATGTTCCACGCAGTACTCAATGTAGCGAATTATTTAGTGTCAGTATAGTCATAATTGATGAGCTATCTGTCAGTCTAGGTCCAAAAAGAGATTTGCCTGACAGCATGACAGCCATAGCCATCTTCTTCCCCATCTCCTGTTTCTCATCTCTCTCCATCTATCGACTCTTTCTAACTCGAAATTGTTATGTGACTGCCTGACAGTATTGCGCTAAATACAGTAGGTTCAGATTGTGAATTCTGTCCTGGAAAAGTAGTGATACTGTGAATTGTAATTTTGCGTTGAGTCTATATATAGCGTGGGCTACCTAGGGTTAGTGATAATTACAATTATGTCCATCAGAATTGGATTCTGGTTGTTTCTAGTGAAGCGCAATTCTCTTGTTGTCATCTGGCCAAGAGCGCTTGTCCTGATTTGCGATAATCGAGCAGATAGAGTGAAAATTGTGATCCGCCATACCCTTGGGTATGGCCGCCAGAGTCATCAGCGGCAAAATTTGAGTTTGAGTCAGGGTAGCAGTCAACTAATTAAATTACTGAATCTTGTTGGTCTGTGCTTGTTTGTGCTTACCTTTTCGTCTCCTCTACTGATTGCTCTTGTTTTCTAGTGGGCACTGGAACTTTAGTGACCTCTCTGGAAAGGCTGGAAATGACAGTACTAACTCCAGTGTGGTCCAGGGTCAATCAAAAGGAAATCGTGTCTTTGATTTCGTTGGACTGTGCGTCTCTCCGGCTCGTGGCCTTAGAGAAGGCTTCTAACCCAAATCGCTTGTTGCCTATTCACCCACCTACTACTGTATTAGAGGTAGCAGCGTTCTCTGTGTGTTTGAAAGAAGTCTGATAATCGCTGCATACTCTGTGTCTGTTGTTCAATTAACTTATTGTTTGAAAGGAGAAAAATGTTTGAGCAAGGTGCAGAGTCGCAGCCACAGGTACAAGTGGTGGAGGAACCACAATCCTCTAGTCCCCCTCCTCCTCTGACTGCGACCCAGCAGCGTGTTCAAGAGGTGAAGGAGAAGCTCCAGCAGCAGCAGGACCTGCTAGCAGAGTTGGAGAGGCAAGAGGCAGCCGACATGGAAACTGCAACAGCAGGACATATCTGTTGGGGCCGCTGGCCAGGATAGAGGCAGATGGTCGGTCCGCAGAAGCGAATAAGTGTATGGCAGAGTGGATCCGACTGGACCACAAAGCCACAACTTCTTATTTCACTAACCGGGATGATGGGATGGCACGACTAGAACACCGTGTTGATGATCTGGCAGCTCAGCAAACAAAGATCCTGACAACAATAGAATCTTTGGTTGCTCAGCTGACAGCTGCTGACATTGTTGTTTCCTCCCCTCTGTCCGCCAAACCTCTCAAACCTTCTCCTCCTCCTTCTCACCCTACCAGTTTCGGACATTCTTCCCCTTCACCATCTCCTCCCCCAAAAACACCAGTCCTAGGGACCACTGTCCCTCCAGCAGGTGATCAGCGGATCTTTCCCAAGATCCCAGCCCCCAATAAGTTCAAAGGAGATGACCCCAAAGTGGATGTTGGAGAGTGGGCCGCTGGTGCAAGAACCTACCTGAGAGGCTTCACCTGTCCTGAAGAGACAAAGGTCTCTATGGTCCTAGGTCTGTTAGAGGGCCGCGCTCTGAAGTGGGCCACCTCCACCTCCAGAAGCAAGGACAAGAGGCTGGAAGACTGGGCTTTTGGGTTGGGAGTGGACGGGCTTCTCCAGGCCCTGGAGGACAGATTTGCAGACAAGGAGCGAGCCCGAAAGGCTGYTGACAGGATTGCTCGCCTGGGGCAGCAGCGGTATTCAGGGACCCTTCACTCCTTGTTTGCAGAATYCGAGCAGCTCACCTCCACCGCTGGGTTAGTCATGTCTACTGATGATTTGCTGACTAACTTTTGCAGGGCAGCGCCTAAGAAGTTCGCTGCAACATTGTACAACTCTGGGCACAAGGACTAGAGATCCTTTGGCYGCRCAACGCTGGATATGGAGGCAAAACTCCATGTCCAGACCCCCTCCTCTGATAGGAGGAAGAGAGCCTTCCCTCGTGGTGGAAAAAAATGAAAGGCTGCTTTTGCTCATGCAGGTTCTGGATCAGCAAGTGTTCGTGGATCTCTATCACTGACTATAGAAGTGGGCGGTCCATGGTGAGTGACCTACCTCTTTGAAAACGCTGCTCTCATAGCGGGGACCTTGGCTACTTCTGGCAAGGGGATGAACTCTGCGTACTTAGAGAACCTGTCAACACATACCATTACCTGACGCATGCCACGAGTGGTGGTCTTGCCTAAATCTGTGAAGTCTATAGACACAGACTCAGCATGACCATCAGGTATGGGTAAGGTTTTGCGCAATCCTAGAGGAGGCCTACGCTGGACCTTGTTTTTTTGGCAGAGCTCATAGGTTTCAATATAGTGCAGCAGATCACTCCGCATCTCCTAGCAAAAGAAGCGCTACGACAGGGCCGCATAGGACTTCAGGAACCCAAAACGACTGCGTGCCTCATGACATTCTGACATTAGCAGAGTTCTCTGTCGCTAGTCTTGGGGAATGCACAAGCGTTCCTCACCTCTGTTGTAGGTATACAGCAAGCCTGAGCTCAGGGCACAGCCTGGTTCAGAGTTGGGATTTGCTTGTAGATTCCTGACTATGGGTCCATAAGTCGGGTCCTGAGGCAATAAGCGGGTAATGGTCTGACGGGTCTCAAGCTGGTGTCTGAGCTCCTTAAGCTCAATAGGGTACATCTTGTAGATGTGGCCCTTTGGAGGGACCGCTCCAGGCAACAGCTCGATGTGAGGCTTGGTTGGCCGGTGGGGTAACCCAGCAGGCTCCTGTATCAGATCGGCATACTGGTCCACCACTTGCTGGACTTCAGGAGGACAGGGAACAACTTCAGCGTCTGTTTGCTTGACAAGGGCCAAGAACAGACGCTCACGGTCATACTGGCGAGAGAGAGTGTAGAACTCCCTCACTCGTAAACTGTAGCAGGAAGTTTTGGGGTGGTGTTCAGCAGCAATCATGCATGGCTAATACACTCCCTGCATATTGGGGAGTTTAACCTTAGGAATCTGCCAGTCGATCCTAGGCTTGACTGCCCGTAGCCACTGCATAGAAAACACCAAATCAAAGGGAAGATCAGGGAAAATATAGAAGTTCAGACTATGTCTGACTTCTCCAGTTGTATCGAAGGTCACAGGGATGCCTCTGACCTTCTCCTTGATAGTGAGGATAGTGGAGTCCCCTATCCGGACCTGCAGCGGTTGCTGCAGTATCTCTACCTTTAGACCCAGATGCAGCTTTTTAATTGCATTAGGTGACAAAGTTTCGGGTAGCTCCACAATCCAGCAAACCTTTAATTTTGGTGTGGTTGATCAGGGGTTGAAGTAGGATGAGTTCAGATTCGGTTTTCCTCTTCAGTTGAAGGAAGAGGGAAGCAAACATCTGAGCCTCATGCTCCTCCAGTTCCTGATCCGGGTCAGGATCTTGATAACAAAAGGATGCTGCTCGCACAACTCCAACACAAGGCCTATCTACTGAAGCAACTGCAGATTCATCTTCTTCAGAAGATGAGTTTGCAGCACTAGGGGGTCTTGCTGCCCCTAAGGTCTGCTTCAGTTTTTTGGCTGTGACCCAGGGCCTGGCATGTAAGGGCAGTCCTTCAGATACTCTTGTCGCTCACATCGCAGGCAAACCCCCTTATCCTTCCTCCTTCTCCACACCCCTTCCTGGATCCTGAGATCATGACAGGGAAGGGTGGAAGGGTTCAGGGGGTCAGCTGGCATACGGACGTCTCTTGGCAGATTAGGTCTCTGGGCAGGGGTAAAAGGAGGGTGTCCCTTGTCCTTCCCCTTGTTGTTGGTTGAGGTTGTGCTCGAGGGGGTTTTCTTTTGTAAAACCGCCAGTACAGCCTCAGTCAGGGCCGGAGCAAGTTCTGTATCAGCAGGTGATACAGTCCCAGCCGATGGTGAACCAGCCTGAGAATCTGAGACACTTGCTGATCCAGAACCTGCATGAGCAAAAGCAACCTTTCCCTTTTTCCCACCATGAGGGAAGGCTCTCTTCCCCTTATCAGAGGAGGGGGTCTGGACATGGAGTTTTGCCTCCATATCCAGCGTTGTGCGGCCAAAGGATCTCTAGTCCTTGTGCCCAGAGTTGTACAATGTTGCAGCGAACTTCTTAGGCGCTGCCCTGCAAAAGTTAGTCAGCAAATCATCAGTAGACATGACTAACCCAGCGGTGGAGGTGAGCTGCTCGRATTCTGCAAACAAGGAGTGAAGGGTCCCTGAATACCGCTGCTGCCCCAGGCGAGCAATCCTGTCARCAGCCTTTCGGGCTCGCTCCTTGTCTGCAAATCTGTCCTCCAGGGCCTGGAGAAGCCCGTCCACTCCCAACCCAAAAGCCCAGTCTTCCAGCCTCTTGTCCTTGCTTCTGGAGGTGGAGGTGGCCCACTTCAGAGAGCGGCCCTCTAACAGACCTAGGACCATAGAGACCTTTGTCTCTTCAGAGAGCGGCCCTCTAACAGACCCCGGACGTCTCTTGGCAGATTAGGTCTCTGGGCAGGGGTAAAAGGAGGGCGTCCCTTGTCCTTCCCCTTGCTGTTGGTTGTGGCTGTGCTCGAGGGGGTTTTCTTTTGTAAAACCGCCAGTACAGCCTCAGTCAGGGCCGCAGCAACTTTTGTATCAGCAGATGATACAGTCCCAGCCGGTGGTGAAACAACCTGAGAATCTGCAGCAATGAGTGGCAGTCCTGCTGCAAGGACTACCTGCTGCGTCCTGTCATCTCTCCAGATCAACAGGACTGGGATCTCCACCTAGCTCGTGCACAGCTTGTTTACAATATCTCTATCCACTCCTCAACTGGGTTCTGTCCATATTGTTTGCATTGGGGATGTGAGCCACGACAACCTCTTGATGACATCATCAATAAGGCCAAGTCTGATTTGACTCCTGACACTGCAGAGTTTGCCAGACGCTATAGGGTCGATGTTGAAAGGGCAAAGGCAAGACCCAAAAGGCCATGATTGAACAAGCTAATCGCCACCGACGTCCTTCCCCCATTCGTATTGGCGATTACGTCTGGGTGACCAGTCCAGAGTTGTCGAGGGAAGAGAATATCTCTCCCAAGTTGTTGCCACGATACTCGGGTCTGTGGCAGGTGTTAGATACAGTGGGCTCCGATCCTTTTGGCCCATCGTACGTTATCGACGTCCCACTGCATCTACAACCCTATCCGGTCTTCCATGCATCTAAGCTGCTTCCTTTCATCCCAACTGATGCATTCCCAGACCGGCCCCCTCAGTTTGGTCCACTAATCCCTGGCACGAGATATGACGTGGAGTCCACTGAGGAGTGGGGCACTGGCCCCGACCGGTAGTATCTTATGAAGTTTTGTTTCCAGCCTCATACCGAGGATAGGTGGTTCACCAGGAAAGAACTTGTCAAGACAGCAAAGTCTGTAGTTCTACGTTACGAGGCAGCTCAAAAGGGTTCACTTCCTCGTCGGTCTCCTTGTTTACACACCTAGCTCGGAGGTCCTCGCTCCCCGAGGGGGTAAGCCTTCAATGACTTGTTGATTTTGATTGTCGAGATCTTACTGCGAGGCTGTATAGTAACAGTGGTAGGGTTAGATTCGTAATTTTGTTTGTGTCAGGGACTAACTGAGAGTTCAGTGCTGAGGGAAATTCGTGAGGGACATATTTGCAATTTCGGGACAATTACAGGCCCGCAGTTCCCTTAGACCGCACTGTGAATAGCAGGCCCAGGCTATCACTAGGACGGGAGGCCCTAGGGCCTACGCCCGTAGCATGAGAGCCTATAGCCGGGTAGGTAGAGGCCCTAGAGGCCTAAACTGAAACGGTACCGGTCGGTCCAGTCCGTGTCTAGGTCTAGGTTAGTCTATTAACAAATCTAGGTTGGTAGGGTTAGGACTTTTGGTTGTGTTCATTTTCGCGTGACAACGTTCTGAGCCAAGGAAGTACAATGGAGACGATTGTCTACAGGCGGCATCCTGAGACCTACGTCGTGGACGGCAGCCATAGCCAGCCTTCTGGAGCTCGCCATAGCTGGGGCGTCCTCTGTGCATACACCCCTGGGGGTGCTTGCGATCGGTTGAGCTATTATGAGGCTCTACATGGTATTCATGGGTGGGCCACTGTTGCTGCATCTTACTCTGGGATCATGCATGGCATCTGCAGTGGTGCTGCAGCCCATAGCTGCAGCTTTCCTCGTCAGAGTTCCTCATCGACGGTGAGGGTTACATCGCAGTTCCTGTTCTTCATCTGGGTGGTTAGTGCAGGCCACTGGGAGGCTGTTGTTGTGCAGCGTTACTAACTGGGTGTAGTCTAGGGAGTGGAGTGTGTGATTCCGCGAGCGGCGAGACACTAAGAGAATCTCTGTAACGATATTGGTTCAGATCGGCTCAATCTCAGATTGTTCCTTCGTTATCGTCGCGGGTGTCTACTTGTGATTGCTTGTTGGGAGTACTGTCAGAGAGTGGGAAACGTTTCATGTTATCTCCACACCTGTGCATAGTGCTTTTCCGTTGCTTACTCTGTTTGTGTGCAGTGTGTACTCTGTCTCCTCTCCCCTTCTTCTTATGCATGTATGGGCGTGCGTGAGATTGTCTGCGTGTGAGTGTTGGTGAAAATCGAAAGACAACCGAGTTCATAACAAGAGGATAACAAAAGAGGGGTTGTATATATACATCATCACATAACATAACTCTGAACTAAAAGAGCGCACTTTGCGAAACAAACGGTAAAGATTGAAAAAAAAAAAAACAAGATGAGGGTCACCCTGAAACTATTTATTTTTGCCATTCTTCTTTTAACTCCCCCTTCATCGGGCCTCTCACGCCCAAGGCTCACCACGTTGATGAAGTTGAGGGCGAGCTGCCCCCATCCCCGTGAGCCATAACGGCCCACCTGTACGTTGTGAGAACAGGAGGTGATAAACTTAAGGAATAGGAATGAAGAGAAGAGAAACAAAGAATGAAAAAGGGGAGGCGCTACATGGTATTCGTGGGTGGACCACTGTTGCTGCATCTTCCTTTGGGATCGTGCATGGCATCTGCAGTGGCGCTGCAGCCATAGCTGCAGCTTTCCTCGTCACAGTTCCTCATCTGCAGGGGTGGAGCTCGCCATTGCATTTTGTATTAGAGTAGTCTAAAACTAAACTAGTGTTACTTGTAGGATCTGACATTAGTTGCTATTGATCACTTGACTACTTCTCTCCATGCTGATTGAAAATCGTTGTATATCATACTCGATTTGGTGTAATGCTCAGGTAGTATTCGGTGTGGATTCTAGTATATATCACACACATTGTAGCTCATCAGTGATATAAGCAGTAGTGAGGAGGAGGAACGATTAGTGAAACCTCTTAGAGTTACATGTAGAACTGCTCTTAGTCGTCCGATAGTTAGCTCCAGGAGAGGAAAGGAGGCTGCAGAGGGAGGCATATCGGAGGTCTAGGGCAGCAGCAACCAACTTAGAGGCCACAATGGTTACCGCCTCCAGCATGTGACAGGCCTCGTCCCAGGCCACTTCGTGAAAGGTTAGTCGGAGTGTTTCTCAGGTTTTCGCTAGTCAAACTGTTGGCTTGCAAGTCAACCACCAAACTCAACTCACACCGGAGGATTATGAGATGCTCCACACAGAAGCTCTTCATGATCGGCTGCAATAACAGTTGAGAGATGCAGCAGAGAGAAGACAGAGAACGCTAACGCGAAAAGATAGACTAGGAGCCAGGAGGCAGGTGTTTAAGTAGATTAGAGGCAGTAGACGAGTCGGCACTTGATCTCGCGTTACAAGCGTTGCGTAGCTCGCCTCTTTGTGGGGCAGAAACAAAGGTTGTACAGCAGGAAGTGTTGGCGGAACTAGTGGCAGACCAAAACCGGATTCTGGCTGCACTACAGGCTCCTCGTCCAATAATGAGGCAGCCTCAGTACGCTATAGCTCGCCCTTCGATTGCGGGTCCCTCGATGACGCCGTCGCTGGTAGGACGTTATTTTTCTCCTATGTTTGGCATGCCCCCTCCAGGTCGTTTAGTAGCAGTTAGTGGTCCGGACCCTAGAACTTCTTCTGTACCATCAACGATGGTGGCAGCTATAGTTCCATCGTCAGGGCAGGCTTAGGTTAGCGTGCGACAACCTGTCTCAGTGGCTATGCAACCACTGCAATAGTCTCCTGGGTCAATCCAACCCATGTAGTGGATGCCCAAGATCCCTTTGTTGAGTCCTAAACCTTTTTTCAGCGACAAGAAGAAGGAAGAGGAGCTGACACCTGGGTGCGGACTGTGCCCACTTATGTGAGGCACAAGCTCACAAGGCCAGACCAGAAAGTTATAGTTGCTGCCTCCTTTCTAGAGGGATCGACAACACAATGGTTAAACGGGTTAGTGCAGCAACAGGGCTATGGTCAAAACTTTGATGCTTGGGCCCAGGCCCAGACATGGGAAGACTTCGTACAGACGATGTACAATAGGTGGCATTACCCTCAAGGGGCTCAAAAGGCCATTGACGCGATCAACAGTCTCTGTTCCAAAAGGTACCGGACTGTACGCGAAGTCACAAATGCCGTAGAACGTCTGATCGTAGTACCTGGTGTGCCCTATGACCCGCAGGTGCTCCTCACAAATTATTTGAGATGTCTGCCCTCAGATGTCAAAACTAAACTGGTGAACGAGGCCAACATCGATGTCGATAGCTTCACTACCTTCAACAAGAAAGTCTTAGACATAGAGGCTAAACTTGGGTCCGCTCATCAAGGTTAGGGAGATGGTAGGAAGAAGAAACTTCCCCAAGTTTGGAGGAAGAAGGGCAATCTTATGTTTATCGACCATGATGGTAAGGCAACTGAGATTGATGACTTCCCTGACTTTGGGCAAGACAGAGAGCAGGATGGAGCCAACGAGACTTGGATGGGGGAGTCGTGGCTCCTATCAAAGAAAAGACTTGGGGAAGACAAAGAGCATGATGGGGCCAGCGAGACTTGGATGGGGGAGTCGTGGCTCCTATCAAAGAAAAGACTAGGGGGATCGGGAAGCACAAGGTAGGTCGGTCCAAAGGTTAGGACGACCAAGGAACACCCGCATGGGTAAAACTTGGTTTAGATTACGAGGTGTGGAGAGACCGAGTTGCTAGGGTACTTGCCTGAATTGTGGCAACTATGGCCACACATCCTGGACTTGCGGAGGCAAGAAGGTCACCACGAAGGTAGCCTCTCCAATAGTGGTGGACTTATCTTCGAACCTTGGTGGTGCCTCTACGAGCACTTTGCATGGAAATACCTTGGGCCAGTAGGAGTGTTAGCCGCTCTTACTCGTGCTGAAGTGGTAACTTTGCCTCCACCACTTCAGGCGTTGGCGAAGGCTAGTGACCCATCCATCGCCCCGCAAACACATTCAGACCCACCGATGCTTTGTTCGAAGATGTGTCTGAGTCCCTAGAAGAGTTACCGACGGAGTGGTCGGGGAAGGACCTCAGAGACTCTTGGGCGATGATTAGTAAAGGTCCTAGGGGCGAACATTTCGTGGTAGAGGAACGCCCGCATGGGTAAAACTTGGTTTAGATTACGAGGTGTGGAGAGATAGAGTTGCTAGGGGTACTTGCCTGAACTGTGTCAACTATGGCAACACATCCAGGACTTGCCGAGGCAAGAAGGTCACCACGAAGGTAGCCTCTCCAGTAGTGGTGGGCTTATCTTCGAACGCTGGTGGTGCCTCTGCGAGCATTTCACAGGGAAATACGTCGGGCCAATAGGAGTGTTAGCCGCTCTTACTCGTGCTGAAGTGGTAACGTTGCCTCCACCAGTTCAGGCGTTGGCCAAGGCTAGTGACCCATCCATCGCCGTGCAAACACATTCAGACCCACCGATGCTCTATTCGAGAGATGTGTCTGAGTCCTCAGAAGAGTTACAGACTGAGTGGTCGGGGAAGGACCTCAAAGACTCTTAGGCGATGATTAGTAAAGTTCCTAGGGGTGAACATTTCGTGGTAGAGGTTGATGTAGGTGGCCGCAAAGTGGGTGCTTTCTACACGGAATTTCATCAGTTGTGCTTGTATGGATAGAATGCACGTAGGGGACCAAGTGCAACGGCTTAGCAGATTTGTAGCTTCGACACTAGCCAATAAGCACAATATGGTAGTCCAAGACTATGCCAAGGACGAATTGAGACGAGTTGCCATTCGACATGTTGCTAGGCATGTACTACCTCGAGGTTGCACATTCACTAGCTGCCAAATGGTAGGACCGTTAAGACTGCAAAAGTTCAAAGCTAGCAGTCTAGTGTAAAACTACGGTTGCATGTGTGCATCCTCCTTTCGTAACTATTATAAGCAAAATCGCGAGGAGGGTATGTTCTTAGTCTTTGTTTCTGAGAAAGAGGAGGCCGTAAAATCGCCCCCAGAGATAGAAGCAGTCGTCACACATTATTCAAACCTTTTTGAGGAGCCCACTGGTGTGGTGGAAAGGGAGGTTGTCCACGCGATAGAAGTCGTCCTTGGTAGCGAAGTACCTAGAAGACGGATTTAAAGGATGTCTCCGGCAGAGTTGGATGAGCTTCGCCACCAACTCAAAGAGCTCACAGAGAAGGAATGGATTCGGCCTAGTACTTCCCCTTACGTTGCGCTAGTCTTATTTGTTCCTAAGAAGGGAGGTACACTAAGGACCTGCATTGACTATAGGGGCCTCAATGCCATCACCGTAAAGAACGTGGACGCCCTACCCCGCATCGACGACCTATTGGATTGAGTGCAGGGATGCCGGTACTTTACTAAGATAGACATAAAGTCCAGATACGATCAAATTGCCTATAGACTTGAGGACCGACACACAACCGCTTTCCAGACTAGGTACGGTCTGTGCGAGTTTGTGGTGATGCCCTTTGGCCTATGCAATGCACCCAAAAAATTCCAGCATGCAATGAATATAATTTTTGATGAATACGTACACAAGTTTATCGTCGTGTACCTCGACGATATCCTTATCTTTAGTAAGATTGTAGAGGAGCACGTTGAGCACTTGAAAACAATGCTAGGTCTCCTAAGGCAGCACCTATACAAGGTAAACTTGGAGAAATGCAAGTTCTGTCGCACCAAGATCTTGTACTTGGGTCATGAAATTTATGCGGATGGGTTGAGGTCGGATGATGCCAAAGTGGCCAGCATACGAGACTAGCCCAGAACTCATATTGTTACTGAGGTCTGATCGTTTTTGGGGACGACGGGCTACTATCGTCCGTTCCTTAAAAAGTATAGTACTATAGCTTCCCCGTTAACAGATCTAACTCACCTTGACACCCCTTTAGAGTGGACCGAAAAGTGTGAAGCAAGCTTTAAGAAATTGAAGTATGCTCTGACACACTATGAAGTCCTTAAACTTCCAAATCCTGAGCAGCCCTTTGCCGTTGTCGGGGCAGAAACCCTGACAAGGGTAACTATCCAGTGTTTTTAAATGTCGGATGAAGTCCGACTTAGTAAATGGTTATTCGGGCTTCATAACTTGATGAGATGGGTTATCTGCCATAAGTTTATTCAAACCTGACCTATGATTGAGAGACTAAGACTTATTGAACCTAAGACCTGACGCCTGCGGCATATGGTATCAGCAGTAAGAACCGACAGCGTGACCAGGTTTCTTGCCATGTTTGGTAACTCCGCACGGACGTACGACCGAAAAATGTAATAATTTTATACCTATTCTACCTAAAATAAGGACGCGCGGCTGCTAAGCCTCGCAATTCAGAGCCTACAAGGGCCAATTAAGACCTCTGCTCGTGAAAGCGCGGCCCCCTCTAGTAAAAGCCACGTTCGGCCGATGCGTTTCGGTGAAGCCGGACGTGGGTCGGCGGTACGTTCGCCACGGCAAGGTGCCTAGCCAGAGGGCGATGCCCCACCAAGTGAGAAAGGGGGTAGGGGTTTGGCTTGCCATCAGGCCCAGGCCTCGGGATCTGCTAGGCTACAGGGCGGCATCCTAGCAACTGGGGAGCTCTTCTTATAGAAGAGTTGCTCCTATCATTGTTGTGATAGGAGCTAGCCCGGTAGTTTACGACACAACTCTCACCCGGCAGATACCGGGATCGAACTGCATGCGCCCTACTGGGCTAGCTCCTTTTGGAGCTGGCCGCTGCCGTTCAAAGCCGGCGCGGTGACACGTATAGATCGAGAAAATGTCTGAGTTTTTTTTTTTTTTTTTTTTTTTTGGACAAAATAAATAAATAAATTGTATAGCGCCATGTGGCACATGTCAAAGTGATTGGGGCTTTTCAGCCCCAGTGCATCAGACAGTCGCCCGTGAAAACGGGCGACCGTTTTCCTCAGAGGTAAGTTTCTCTTTTTTTTCTTCTAGATTTTTTCTAGATCCATTCTTTGAGATTTGTTTTAGATTTTCTTTTGCTTTATTTCTTCTTTTCTCTTTTAGATTCTTTAGATTTTGTTTTTGTCTTATTTGTTTCGTGAATTCACTGAGGCACCCATTCGTTTTGACGAACGGGTTGCCATTTCAAGATGAGTAAGTTGGGAATGAATCTTTGGCCCTAATACGGGTATGTGCACTATCGGCCAGCCACAGTGGCTCTGCCACAACTATGGATGTGCCTACTGACAGGCGTGGCGCCCGTTGAAACGGGCAGGACTGTGACAAACTGTTTCGTTGGATTTCCACCGACTCATCAGGAGGCTGAACCTCGACAGTCGTCGACGGGACAGCCGAGTCGAGTGGATTTTCCCCTATAAAGGGGAACTATACATTACAAGAGAGAGAGAGAGAGAGAAGGGAGGGGGAGATGTGACTGAACGCCCATTCGTTTCAGACGAACGGGTTCGCCAGACTGTTTCATCAGACTGGTACTGATTGAGCAGGGGGCTGTGCCCCGACAACACATCTATGGATGGGCGGATGCACCTGCCACACTAGGTGGCTATGTGCGGAGGCGACGTGGGACTCTTTGTCCACGATTTAGGTGAGTTCGTTGTTGTTGTTTTTTGCAGGTTTTGTTTTTTTTCTTTTTCGAGTTTCTTTTTTTCTTTTTGTTTTTATTTGTGGTTCCCCCCTCCTCCCCCTGAACGTAGTGGTAGCAAGGAGTTGCGCCCGTTCGTGGTTAAAAACGGGCAGCAGCTGCCTGCGCGTGCCTGAACCAGACATTGTTGGTGTCCAGGTACGGGCACGTTTAAAGGAGGTAGGGATAGAGTGGAGAAGAAGGGAAGAGAAGGAAAGCAACGGCCGCGAATGTGGCTGAGGTCGTAGAACATATACAGCCCCAGAAGCTTCTAGGGGTTAATGGGACTGCAACTGTTCAAGTTGAGCATGCAGTCCTGAAATGGCTTGGTACTGCCATTTTGGACTGCGCCCGTCCGTGGGTGGTGGCCAGGTGCATAACCAAAGTGAGGGACTTGATGTTCCTAGTGGAACATGAAGATTCTCAGCCCTCGATCGAATTTTAGATCGAGGGTTAGGCTCAGCCCCGTTTTTTTTGGTTGAGCCTCAAGTGGCTGCCCACCACTCCAGCCCAGCTATAAAAGCAGGGCTGGCCAGCAGCATCCTCACTCAGTTGAGGTGCTGCCCACATTCTAATTGAGTGTGGAGTGGAGAGCAGCGTTATGCTGCCAGTGTTGAGGGGCAGCGAGTGAGAGGAGGAGGGAAGTGGAGGTCTGCAGTGAGGGAGGAGAGGAGAGGCTGCCATAGCCACCGGGCTGCGCGGTGCAGGGGAGACTCTGCCCATTTTGCACGGCGGCAGCAGGTCCTCGGCAAGTGGTGCAGGGGAGACTCTGCCCATGTTGCACGGCAGTGGCAGGTCCTCGGCAAGTGGTGCAGGGGAGACTCTGCCCATGTTGCACGACAGCGGCAGGTCTTCGGCAAGTGGTGTTGAGGAGACTTTGCCCGCTTTGCGCGGCGTCGACAGCCATTTTAAAGTGACTTTGAGGTTATGCTGTTCGCTCGGCACGGCAACGGCGACGCTTTTGGCGGTAACGAGAAAGCGCTGCCGATTTTTTGCGACGGCGGCAATGAGATTTCGGCAGTGGGGCGGAAGCGCTGTCGGATTTCTGCGACGGCAGCCCTGGTTTTAAGTGCAGTGGTGCATAAGCGCTGCCGGTTTTTCACGGCAGTGGCAGCGGTATTTTGCATAGACTACTGAGAGTGGGGGTTGGACATTGGCGCAGGGGAGGTGCCGCTGAAGTGGTAGCGTGGTTTGAATAAGTGTAAGCGTGGCACCATTGTGACATAGGGACATTGGAGGCGTGTAACAACGACACTGAGACGTCAGATTATTGGGAAGTGATTGTGTGTTGAGAAGGTGTCGCGGCAAGCGATTGCTTTAGGGAGTGGTGTGGATCGCTTTGCTGATGACTTGTTGCAACGACCGTTTCGTCAAGCGGCGAGATTCTATACGGTCTTCTTGAGTGAGCCGGACCAAACTTCACTCAGGGTTAGTGAAATGATTCAGATATCCCTTCACAACTGTGTGAACCCACACTTTGCTTGACCCTATTCGTTGAACGTTCGAATGAAAAGGTAGAGGAAGTGTTGCGAGTCATGCATGTGAGTGGGAAGATCTGACGTGAGTCTGGGATTGTACTGTTTTCTTTTGAACTTGTTTTCTATGTATGTTGTGCAGGTAGGTAGAAGGATGTTTGCAAAGGAGATTGATTATGCCTGTTGGAGAAAAGGGAAAAGGATTGTCTTTTCTTTACTTCTCACCCGCCTGCATGCCAAAAATGATTCGATGTTTTTGAAAAATTTTAGTTCTGTGTGTACCACAAAATGATTTCAATTGAAATAAACTTGGAGCAGATAAGGTCAAACAGATTGAGCTTTCTCTTCATGATGGACTTTTTCTATCCCGAATGACCTTATCTACCTAAACCTGTCCAAATGGTTCTCGTCGTCTATCTCCCTCAGTTTCCTTTCATCTAAGGTACCCAAAACTTATGAGTAATGAGAATAAAAGAAACCTGCTCATGGCGAACACAGTCTTTCTCTCTAGGAAGCATCCAAGGCGGGGGTTCGCATGCTTTCGGAGCCGGCCCTGTTATCGACTTGGAGTGGACCCGATTCGTCGGGGGTGGTACTCTGCCGACTCGGTGGTGACGGCCCAACCTTTGAGATCCGAGTCTTCGGGCTCGRGCGAGGGGAAGGAGTATCCACATACCACTTCCTAGAGGGTTAGGGAAATGTGAGCCAATCGTCGACGGGTCCTAGATTACATGAGGGGTTAATTTATATTTTTGCGGGTGGTTACCTTAGGTTCCACCGTTAAAATAAAAGGTTGGAGACATAAGAAGCTCCGGTTCGCAAGAAGAAGTAGGACATCAAGGTGATGGCTCTCTTTGCGCAGTGATATCGACTGCGATTTTGTTATGAGCAATCTAATGATGTAGATGAATACTTCATCATTCGTGGAACAGAAAAAGTAATTATTGCCCAGGAGGACAAAGCGACCAACAAAATTTTTATTCGCTATACTTTCCTCCAAGCAAGTTGTATATGGTACAGAGGTGTGGTCGAACCGAGAGTTCAAACTTCGGCCAGGAACCAGATCACTTGTTGATTTGCATGGTAGCAGTGGAATCTACTTGCAGTAGTCTTTCCTGGTAGGGTTTACTAGGTGTCGACAAACCCTACCGTAAGATAAAGGTTAGGTTGTCATTCCTAATCTTTCGTCAATATCGAGCCTCCGCCTTGGAAGCAGCGGAATAATAGAATCTTAAGTCATATAGGCCAGGAAGACTAACTTTGGCAGATCATCTCATCAAGTTAAAATCCTATCTTCTGTGATTGGATATAAAGTGTATTGATTTTATTTATTTTGTGGTCAGAGAGTTATAAAGGGACTAGGATTATATTGTGGGTTTCACGTTTGGTTGAGACCGTCCTAATCGACCGACGTTCGTTCGTACCTAGGAGATCAGCGCCCTAGGGGACGAACAACGTTCGGGTCCACTTGGCATTAACGAAGCGTTCCTATTCTCCAGCGAGCGAGCAAACGCCCTCAGTTGACCTACCTCTGTAATTGCATTTAAAAACTTTCGCACGTGGGTTAGTAGCTCGGTAGGGATACGCCTTTGAGGGTGGTGACAGCCCGTTAGGGAAGGTAAGTTGTGCCCCGCGAGAACCTATCCTGTAGTAGGGGACCTCGGGGTGTATGGCTGGCACACCCGGCTAGAGCGACGAAGGGGCACTGCAACCGCATTCGTCTCGGCGGATCGCGGGATTATTTGTGCACTGCCCTAAGTTGTCTCTGATTTTGTTTTTGTTTCAACTCCTGTGTGACATAGCAGGGAGGGTTCTCGCCTTTGCGAAGAAGGCAGGAGCCAATGCGCTCGACACCGTGATCACAGACGCCAACCAATATGGCATAGGCGCGGTCCTTGTGCAAAAGGAGGGAAAAAAGTTGAGGCTCATCGAGTACACGAGTAAGAAGATGCCATCTCAAAAGTTAGCAAAGTCCACGTATGAGCGTGAGCTCTATGCCCTCTACAGAGCGCTGGTCCACTGGAGACACTATCTCCTAGGCAGATTCTTTTACTTGAGATCTGACCATGAGACTTTGCGCTGGATCAAGACTCAACCTGTACTCTCCGACGCATTAAAAAGGTGGATTGAAGTGATAGACATGTATGACTATCAACTTGATCCAATCAAGGGAGAGTATAACAAAGTGGTTGATGCACTATCGTGTAGGGCAGAGTATTTGGGCGCGTTAGTGACTGAGTTTGGTATATCCGACGATGTAACCCGATCCTTGGTGGAAGCCTATCAACAAGATCCAATGATGTCTCAGATCATTCGTAAGTATCAAGCGAAAGATGAAGTAACTTTCGATGAATTTACGATGGTAGATTGCTTGTTGTTTCTTGGGAAGGCAGGGAATAAAAGATTATGTCCCAGATAGAAAGTGTCTTCGTAGTTTGTTTTTAGGAGAGTGTCATGATGCAACTGGCCATTTCGGCTGCTGGTTGTTTCTTGAGAAGGCAG
>BFEA01000183.1:272972-283089 GCA_003427395.1 Chara braunii
TGCTGGTTGTTTCTTGAGAAGGCAGGGAATAAAAGATTGTGTCCCAGATAGAAAGTGTCTTCGTAGTTTGTTTTTAGGAGAGTGTCATGATGCAATTGGCCATTTCGGCTATAAGAAGGCTTCAACTAACTTAGTGCAGAGATTCAGGTGGTCTTCTATGATACAAGATGCGAAGAGGTACGATGAAACCTGCCAAGTTTGCCAATGGGACAGACCTAGGACTGAGGCTCCGCTTGGGCTTATCAAGCCCTTGCCGATTCCTGAAGGTCCTGGTCAGAGTGTGGCCATGGACTTCATGGATACTCTTGTGACCAGCAGCTCTGGGAAGAGACACATCTTCGTTATAGTAGACCGCTTTTCTAAGTATGCAAGACTAGTCGCTATGCCAGAGACTGCTAAAATTGACTACGTCATCAAATTGTTTAAGGAGGAGGGAATGCGAGGATCTGGGTCCTTGGCATGTCTGAGGGGTCTTGATACAGATGTGCCCGCCCCAAGTAAAGGTGGGCCTAACAAATTCCGAGAGGCCTATTGCTGTCAATTCTGTATTGGGGGTCCAGGCTGCTGTGATGCGCACGTTGGTCGAGAGAACCCTGGCCCGAGCAGGAGAGATTTTTCCACGGCCTTCCAGGCCTTTCCTAAAATGCAGGCCCTGGGCAAGAATCGTAGCTTCATACACAGACGGTTGGGAGGCCCAACCGAACGAGGCCCGACAGCTGCAACAGAGGCACTTCTGGGCAGAGGCCCAACCCAGCCAGGCTGCCGAGGCAGGCAGACTCTCTCCATGTAGGAAAGAGGTCGCTGCCTAGAGGCTCATTCAGACACTTGCCAGTTTGTGCGGTAGCGCTGCTGGAGCAAAGGCTCGCGTGCTGCTGTGCGCTAAGGGCAAGGTGCTGCGTGCGTGTGGTCATGCAAGAAGCAGGGCGCTGCTGAGGGCAGCACCATAGCCCAACCTCCATAGCTGGTTGAGACTTGGTCTACAGTGAGGCACATAGATGGTCTTCGGGTGTACAGAGGGAAGGTGTGGGTGTAAGACGAGGGAGAAAGAGAAGGATGATGATGATGTGAGGGCACATACCTGGTATTGGCGATGGTCTGCATTTAGGTGACATCTTCAAGTACTTCGTCGGCTGCTGACATCAACAGTTGCATTGTCAAGTAGTCGGCAAACAGTAGCTGTGTAGAGAGTAGGCTGGGCGCCGAGTGCCAAGTAGGGAGAAGGGCCTGGACTCTTATGTTGGTGTTGGCGAGAGCAAGCTCTCATTGGCATTGGTTTTCAGTGTTACGATTCTCCATTGTGTTATGTTGGTGCAATGCTGCTTTCTGGACACTCTGATACTTTCTGGCGTTCAATGTGATTATGCATTGTGGATATTATCATCTCACTATTGCTCATTTTCCTTGCAGACAGATACATTGAAAAGAAATCCCGGTGTGAGTATGGACTAAGGAGCTGTCAGATGCAAATGTTGTCAGAGACATACACACACACACACACACACACACACACACACACACGTACACACACACACACACACGCACACACACACACACACATACACACACGGAAAGAGAGAGAGAGAGAGAGAAGAAAGAGAGAGAACTTCGTCAACGTGGCGACCCTTGGCTGTGAGAGGCACGATTAAGGGGGAGTTAATAGAAAAATGAGAAAAATGAATAGCCTCAGTGTGACCCGCATCTTTGTTTTGTTTTTTTTGTAATCTTTATCGTTTGTTTCGCAAAGTGCGCTCTTTTAGTTCATAGTTATGTGATAATATATATATATATACAGCGCCTCGTTTGTTGTCCTCTTCTCCCTCTCTGCCTACGGTTTACCAGACAGCTCTGTTTGGCTAAATATATATCGTCAAACAGTAGAGAGAGAGAGAGAGAGAGAGAGAGAGAGAGAGAGAGAGAGACACCAACCCCACCCACCTCAGCCACCAAAATCCCAAAACAACCCTCGGACCCCCTCCACCGCCCACCTAACCCCCTCCCCCTCATTTTTTTCTTCACGTGCAACACCCGCCTTGTGTTTCCCTCCTAGCGCGGGCGCCAACCGAGTGCACGAGCTCAAACGGTTACATAGTCATAATCATTGCATCTTTCCCATTTTCCATTGGTTGGTTCATTTTATTAGTGGTTATGGTATCCGCTTGTTTGAGCTCAGTGATTTTCACCTCAGGCTTGTGTCTGTCGCAAATTTCAATCTTTAAGGATTGTCCTCCTGTTATTATGAAAAATAATGACAAATTTCAGAAGTCTCATTTGCCATATAGCCATAAATGCCTCATGCAAATCGTGGCTGAAAACTAGCGTCATTGGGTTGTAAGGTCTGAGTGCAGGGTTGGGATTGGGGATTTGGAGGCCATTGTCCTGGCTACTGATACGGTGTCGGGACTGGTGAGTCCCGAATAACTTCCCATCACTCAAGAGGCTGAATGTAGACAAATTGTGCACGAGAGAGAAATCTAGAGTGAGGAGGCAGGAGAAAAGACAAAGGACTAGGCCACAGGAGGGAGTGGTGCCCTGGGGTGAGGACCACGGGAGGAGAAAACCAGCAACGGCAAGAGAATAAGTGCAAGAACGGGGGCACATAGAACATAGCAGGAGGCCGGGAGGGCCGCTGGAACTCGATAAGGCTAAAGCCAAAGGACCCCTGAACCAGCAAATGCGGCACGGCAGCGACAAGAGAGGGAGGAAGTCGAGAGACGAACAACTCTGGAAGTCGTAGGGAGCTAAAGAATAAGGGGGCCCAACATGGGGGCCACCTACATGAACCTCGGGTTGGAGGCCCGCAACCAAGGGAACAGGTGCACGCAAGGCGCAAGAAAGACAAGGGAGAGGGGTCACTGTGGGGCGGCAAAGCGCCCAAGGGACATAGTACACCTCGGGGAAAGGCACCCGGGGTCACGTGGGACTAAGTAAAAATAATGGCATCTGGGGCAAAATGTGTCGGGGACCACCCGCGAGACTAAGTGTCGGGGACCGCCGGCGGGATTAAGTGTCGGGGACCAGCGATGGGACTAAGTGTCGAGGACCACCGGCGGGACTAAGTGTCGGGGACCATCGACAGGACGAATGGCGGGGACATGTGAAAGTCTCAATAAGAAACGGCGGCACCGCATGAGGGATAATAAAGGCAAGATGCACTGTGAAGATCGAGATCTTGACGGCCAAGAATATTAGCACCACTAGTGCAAGCACTAGCGGTAGCAAATGGGAAGGCCGAAAAGAAAAAAAAAAGTAAAGAAACTCGAAGTGGGAGGCATGGGAGCAATCCGAAAAATCTCTGATCAGCCTCTCTCAAGAAAACGGAGGCAAAAAAGGCCCCATGTGAAAAATAGGCCTCCGGGAGAAAATCGGAGTAGGAGCGGCCTCCATGGGAGGGAAATAGAAGTAAAGGTAGACTCCCTTGGGCATGAGAAGGCCATTATTGCAGTCCGAGATATAACGGACTGCACCTTGGGCATAGAAAGGGCCAAAACTAAGAGGAAGGGGCTAGAAAAGGGCCTTAACGGCCACTTGGCGACCTGTTACGAAAAAGAGAAAATAAAATAAAAAGTGGAAGAATAAGACAAAAAGAGTAAGAGGGAGTGAGTTAGTTCTCCGTCAGTAGGGACTGCCACAAGTAGGGACTGGCAGGTTCCTATTGTCCTAGAAAGGAGGAAAAAGAGAAGAAAAGAAAAGAGAAAACAAAATAAAAAAGAAAAGGGCCCTAACGGTCAAAAACGACCACTTGGGGAGATACATCCGTGACCAGATTCATTTTGGGATATGGCGGTTACGAAGGACTTTGATTTTTTTTTATTTTTGCAGAGAAAATAAAAAAAAATAAAAGCCCTATGCAACCGAAATAAAACGGATTGCATCCATGAGGAAAAACACATGTTTTTGGTGCGTCCGGAGCCAAAATTATGTCCGGATGCACTTGGGAGTTGGTCGTTTCTTTTTCTTTCAAGCAAGGGCTAGTTGTGGGGCATTGGGGCTAGGGAATTGACCCCCATTGCAGTCCGAGTTGCAACGGACTGCATGGGGGTGCCTAGGCTAAGGGAAAATGAGCCACGGCAAACCCGAAAGGCTAGAAAGAAGCAATTTTGGCATGGGGCAAGTAAAGACGGTAAACGACAACCGTAAGATGAGATCTCACGGCCTAGAAAATCGGCACACGTGTGGCACCTAAGGGAGAGATGTTGGGGCCACCAAGGGCAAGGGGGTCCAAAAATAAAAATGGGACACCGTCCGGGATGTTGTCGGGGACAAAGTGGGTCCAAATTATAAAAGTCGAAAAACGGGACACGCGCCGGCAGGACCGCCGGCGGGACAAGGAAACGGAATTAGTACGGAGGAAAAGTGACGGGGACTTAAGATGTCCCAAGGGAACCATGAGCAAGCACAAAGAATAATTGTGCAAGCGATCGGCACCGTCGAGATCAAGGATCTAGACGATGGGAAATATTAGCACCACTAGTGCATATACTAGTGGAGGCAAGTGGGAGAGTCATGGGGAGAAAATAATGTAAAATAATGATATGGGGATGGATGCCCAGCAGTCCGAGATGTCTCGGACTAGCTAGGCATGAGAAAATAGAGCCTTAAGAGGTTTAACATGAGATAAAGGTTCTCCTTAGAAAATCGGAGCCAAGGGGGCTCAAAATTGGACAAACAGGAGCAAAGTGGAACCCTCTAGGAGTATGGGGGTGCCTTTGTTGAAATCCGAGATATAACGGCCAAGTACCAGCCATGAACCTGGCCTTGAATGAGGCCCTAAGGCCTAGAAAGAGGGTGCACAGCAGTTTGACATTTGTCACAACTGAAATAAAATAAAAAAGAAAGAAAAATCAGAGAAAAAGGAGGGAGAATGAGACAAAGAGGGAGAAAAGAGTGGAGGAGAGTGTATCGGCCTATTGGGACCTCAACAATAGGGACTGGTAGGTCCCAACTGTGACCTTATCCCTCCTAGATGAGGGAGCACAATCCGAATTGGAGAGATATAGCCCTTGGGGCCATATCTCAATAAAATTTGAATTGAAAATAATAAAAAAAGAGAGAAAATGCAAATAAGAAATGGTCCGTTTGCTTTTGGACCATGGATCTGAGATCAGATCTCCTGGTGGACAGGAACTAGCCGTTTTTTGTGGGCCAGCTCAAAACGGCTAGCTCCGGAATGAGGTGGCAGCCCAAAATGGAAAGAAACAAAAGAGGGAAAGGGACAAAACTGTGCATTTGGCCCAAAAGGAGAGCCAAATGCACCAAAAATTGAAAAAGTGGACTTAGGGGCTCAAAATTGAAGCAAGGGCTACTAGGGGATGGCATGGAATATTGTTGGCCTTGGGTCTTAGCCAGACCCTAGGCTGAAAATGTGCCGATGCATGGAAAAAATATCTCAGCCTACCGAAAATGGGGTACAACCTGAAAAAAATCGAGAAAAAGGCGTGCCCACTAGGCCTTTTTCTCTCAAGTAAAGTTGCCCCTTCGGCATTGGGACCCAAGGGGGCAGCATTTGTGAGGTAAAAAGGAGGCCGAAGTTGGCCAAGAGGCATTCCGAGTTGGTACCAACAACTCGGACTGCTTGTACTTGGCCAAAAAGAAGCCCGGGTATCTTCGGAAGGGCCTAGTAGTAGAATTATGCCTTGGGGGTACCTCGGTTCACCTCAAGGCACATGGGCTGGCCGGACTGCTGGTTTCAGCCTACATAAGTTGGGAATTCCGTCCGCCACTTTCACAATTGCATGAGGAGTGCCCATGCTGCCCAAGTGAGCTCATAGGAGCACTCTTTCACTTGGAGAAGGGAGAGGGGAACCCATGTCAGTTTAGGAGCTTGGTGGAGGCCATGAGCTAGGGAGAGGAGCTCTAGAGACTAGTGAATAGGGAGGCCGGCCCTAGGGAGGTGATCCGCCATAGCCCCTGGGTATGAGGAAGAGAGAGAGGCTAGAGGGAGTCTCATTTGTCCTCCTAGAGGGGAGGACTTCATAACTATGATGATTGGAGCTTGTGGTAACTTGGGAGAAAGAGAGAGAGGAAGGAGAGAGGCTTGAAGAAGAAGGAGGCAAAAACCAAAAAGGTGTTTTGTGTAAGGAGGAAGAAGCCTCATCAAGATTGAGACTCCATCTCCAAGACATTAACAAGGTGAGCGGAAGGAAGAGGATGCTTCTTCTTCTTCTTCCTTTTCTTCTTCGTCTCCTTCTTCTTCTCCCTCTTCTCCTTCTTCCTCTTCTTGTTGTTCTTCCTCCTCTTCTTCTTCTCCTTTCTCCCCCTCTTCTTCTTCTTCTTGCTGTTCCTCTTCTTCTTCTTCTTCCTCTTCTTCTCCTTCATCTTTTTCTTATTGGGTTACTCAAACTCTTGCTTTCTCACCCACATGTTAATAGGAGATGCTCCGATTCTTTCATGAATGATCTCATGCTCAAATCTTGTGATATAGCCTAGTGTAACTCTTGCATTTCATTCACACACTAGTAGGAGATGTTCCGATTCTTTCATGAATGATCTCATGCATGTGATATAGCCTAGTGCAACTCTTGCATTTCACTCACACACTACTACGATTCTTTCATGAATGATCTCGTGCTCATTACTTGTGATTTGGACTAGTGTAGATCTTGCTTTTCACTCACATGCTAGTAGGAGGTGCTCCGATTCTTTCAGGGATTGTCTTATGCTCATTACTTGTGGTTTGGACTGTTGTAGATCTTGCTTTTCACTCACATGCTAGTAGGAGATGCTCTGATTCTTTCATGGATGATCTCATGCTCATTGCTTGTGAATTGGACTAGTGTAGATCTTGCTTTTCACTCACATGCTAGTAGGAGATCCTCCGATTCTTCGATGGATGATCTCTTGCTCATATCTTGTGATATAGCCTAGTGTAACTCTTGCATTTCACTCACACACTAGTATGATGATGTTCCCATTCTTTCATGAATGATCTCATGCTAACTACTTGTGATTTGGACAACTGTAGATCTTGCTTTTCACTCACATGCTAGTAGGAGATCCTCCGATTCTTCCATGGATGATCTCTTGCTCAAATCTTGTGATATAGCCTAGTGTAACTCTTACATTTCACTCACACAGTAGTAGGAGATATTCTGTTTCTTTCATGAATGATCTCATGCTCATTTCTTGTGATATAGCCTAGTGTAACTCTTGCATTTCACTCACACACTAGTATGATGATGTTCCGATTCTTTCATGAATGATATTATGCTCATTACTTGTGATTTGGACTACTGTAGATGTTGCTTTTCACTCACATGCTAGTAGGAGATGCTCCAATTCTTTCATGGATGATCTCATGCTCATTACTTGTGAGTTGGACTAGTGTAGATCTTGCTTTTCACTCACATGCTAGTAGCAGATGCGCCGATTCTTTCATGGATGATCTCATGCTCATCACTTGTGAATTGGAGTGTAGATCTTGCTTTTCACCCACATGCTAGTAGGAGATCCTCCGATTCTTCCATGGACGATCTCTTGCTCAAATCTTGTGATATAGCCTAGTTCAACTCTTGCATTGCACTCACACACTAGTTTAAGGATGTTCCGATTCTTTCATGGATGATATCATGCTCATTACTCGTGATTTGGACTAGTGTGGATCTTGTTTTTCATTCACACACTCGTAGGAGATGCTCCGATTCTTCTATAGATGATCTCATGCTCATTACTTGTGATTTGGATTAGTGTAGATCTTGTTTTTCACTCACACGCTAGTAGGAGATCCTCCGATCTTTCCATATATGATCTCGTGCTCCAATCTTCTGATATAGCCTAGTGTAACTTTTGCATTTCACTCACACACTAGTAGGTGATGCTCCGATTGTTTCATGGATGATCTCATGCTTATTACTTGTGGTTTGGACTAGTGTACATCTTGCTTTTCATTCACACACTAGTACGAGATGCTCCAATTCTTCTATGGATGATCTCATGCTCAACTCTTATGATTTGGGCTACTCAAACTCTTGCATTTCACTCACACACTTGTAGGTGATGCTCCGATTCTTTCATGGATGATCTCATGCTCACTACTTGTGGTTTGGACTAGTGTAGATCTTGCTTTTTACTCACACACTAGTAGGAGATGTTTCGATTCTTCTATGGATGATCTCATGTTCAATTCTTGTGATTTGGGCTACTTCAACTCTTGCTTTTCACTCACACACTAGTAGGAGATGCTCCGATTCTTCTATGGATGATCTCATGATCAATCCTTGTGATTTGGGCTACTTCAACTCTTGCTTTTTACTCCCATGCTAATAGGTGATACTCCAATTCTTCAATGGATGATCTAAAGTCCATGCTAGTAGGGAATACTCCGATTTTTCCATAAGTGATTTCGTGCTCAAGACTTGTGTTGTTGGACTCGTCTAGCTTGTGCTTTCCACTCACATGGTAGATGATGACATTCCGTTTCAAATTTGGTTGCATGCATGAGCCATGAGCATGCGTTTGAGCAAGTCTCACTCACATACATGGCTCAACTCTCACATGATGGTGGTCTGTTTCAAACTTGGTTGCATACATGAGCCATGAGCACGTGTTTGAGCGAGTCTCACTCACATACATGGCTCAACTCTCACATGATGATGTTCCGGTTCATACTTAGTTGATTTTTCCACCATATGCATGTGTCCTTCACTAGTTCAAGTTTCTCTTTGTCAAGTTCATGCATGTTGTGGTGTTCCAGTTCATACCTAGTTGGTCTTTCCTCCATGTGCATGTGTCCTTCACTAGTTTAAGTCTCTCATTGTCAAATTTGTGTGTCGTAGAGTTTCGGTTCATACTTAGTTGATCTCTCATCTATGTGCATGTGCCATTTCACTAGTTCAATGTTCTCATTGTCAAGTTCATGTATGTTGTGATGTTCCGGTTCGTTCTTAGTTGATCTCTCCTCTATGTGCATGTGCCTTTTCACTAGTTCAATGTTCTCATTGTCAAGTTCATGTGTGTTGTGATGTTTCGGTTCATATTTAGTTGATCTTTCCTCCATGTGCATGTGTCTTTCACTAGTTCAAGCTTCTCATTGTCAAGTTCATGTGTGTTGTGATGTTCCGGTTCATACTTAATTGATCTTTCCTCCATATCCATGTGTCCTTCACTAGTTCAAGCTTCTAATTGTCAAGTTCGTGTATGTTGTGATGCTCTGGTTCATACTTAGTTGATCATTTCTCCATGTGCATGTGTCCTTCATTTGTTCAAGCTCTTCATTGTCAAGTTCGTGTATGTTATGATGTTCCGGTTCATACTTAGTTGATCTCTCCTCTATGTGCATGTGCCTTTTCACTAGTTCAATCTTCTCATTGTCAAGTTCATGTATGTTGTGATGTTCTGGTTCATACTTATTGATCTTTCCTCTATGTGCATGTGCGCTTCACTAGTTCAAACTTCTCATTGTTAAGTTCATGTGTGTGGTGATGTTCCGTTCATACTTAGTTGATCCCTCCTGTATGTGCATGTGCTTTTCACTAGTTATAGCTTCTCATTGTCAAGTTTATGTGTGTTGTGATGTTCCGATTCATACTTAGTTGATCTCTCCTCTATGTGCATGTGCCTCTTCACTAGTTCAAGCTTCTCATTGTCAAGTTCGTGTGTGTTGTGATGTTCCGGTTCATACTTAGTTGATCTCTCCTCTATGTGCATGTGCTTTTCACTAGTTCTAGCTTCTCATTGTCAAGTTCATGTGTGTTGTGATGTTCCAGTCCGTACTTAGTTGGCCTTTCCTTCATGTGCATGTGCCTTTCACTAGTTCAATCTTCCCATTGTCAAGTGCATGTGTGTTGTAGTGTTCCGGTTCACACTTAGTTGACCTGTCCTCCATGTGTATGTGCTTTTCAGTAGTTCAATCTTCATATTGTTAAGTTCATGTGTGTTGTCGTGTTCCGGTCGTACTTGGTTGCTCCTTCCTACATGCGCATGTGCTCTTAAATCTCTCATTGTCAAATTCATGTGTATTGTAGTATTCGGTTCATTCATAGTTGATCTGTCACTATGGGGTGGGTGACCTACATTTGACTGCTATTACGGGGAGATGATTTGATTAGGAATAAAAGTCTCTCTCTCTCTCTCTCTCTCTCTCTCTCTCTCTCTCTCTCTCTCTCTCTCTCTCTCTCTCTCT
>BFEA01000183.1:346937-368547 GCA_003427395.1 Chara braunii
GAGAGAGAGAGAGAGAGACGATAACTCTCCGACCTCGCGGCTCGCGCCATGCTACTTCCATTGATAGGATGAGCAACATCCAATGAATCTTTGGCTAGAACATGGAAACATACACTACCTGGTTGTAACTCTCCGACCTCGCGGCTCGCGCCATGCTACTTCCATCGATAGGATGAACAACCATCCAATGAATCTTCGGCTAGAACATGGAAACATACACTACCTGGTCCCGGAAGGACAAAACAATTGGCCATGGCAGCACATCCCCCTATCCCGATACCCCGTCCAAGTGCACGTCGATACAACCCGAAACACGACAACACTCCTGCCCACTGCCCGTACAACCCCCCCTCCTAAAAGCACGTCCCGGTCCGTCCCGAATACCACGTCTAGGTGCAAACGCCCCCTGTTCCGATAGCTCCACCCGCGGGCCCGCCAGAATTCGAACATTCGCCGGCCTCGCTGCGAGAACTTTGAACCAACAAAACTGAACCGACAAAACTTTGGCCCCGCCAGAAACGATGCCCGCCACGGGAAGTCCCACACGAGGGAACCGGGTCTCGCAAGGGACCGTCACGCGAGACCCGCATTTTGCTTTATATGTATAGAGATATGGCTGTCACCCGGAGACTAACGGTCAGACTGGACAGATAAACAGAATCCTGCAGCAAGTTCTTAGAATGTATATTAGACATGACCAGCTTAACTGGGATGAGATGCTGCCCAAGGTAGCCAGCGCATACAATAGCAGTGTGCACGTAGCGACGTGTCGCACACCCAACGAGTTACATAAGTCCTTTAGACCATGTAGACCGTTTGAGGGAATGAACCGGGATCACATTCAAAGGCTACCGCCCGGTAGTAGGGAGTTTGCACTACACTACGAGACGGAGATTGCTACCGTCAAAGAGAACCTCAGGAAGGCCCAACATAGAATGATAGAGCAAGCTAATAAGCATCGTCGCCCATCACAGTTTCAAATAGGCGACTTAGTCTGGGTCAAGTCCAAAGAGTTTGCTCCTGAGGAGAACATCGCACAAAAGTTATTGTCTGCATACCGAGGACTGTGGCCAGTCTTAGAAGTCAACGGCGGAGAGGATGGACCGTCCTACACAGTCGAGATTCAAGCGCACCTTCACACCTATCCGGTGTTTTATGCGTCAAAGTTGTTGCCTTGTACCACAAGTCAACAGTTTCCATCCCAGAGATCCATGATCCCGCCGCACATGGATGAAAGGTACGACATTGACGGCATCGTAGGTGATGATATCTTCAAAATAGGAGGTAGGGGTCGTCCACAAAAACAATATAAGGTCAGGTTTGTTTTTCAGGAACCAGAGGACGACTGCTGGTTTACACGAACAAAACTTCTAGAGACAACTCCTGAAGTAAGTCTGAGCATACGAAAGAGATAAGAAAGCAAACTGTCCTGCCTTAGACTGAAGTATTCTCGGAGGACCTCGAATTTAGGCCGGCGGGAGTGAAACGGTTTTCACCTTTTTGCAGTCACAGATGTGGGGCCCAAAAGCTCGATCCGCAGACCTTACCTTAACTGTGTACAATATCGAGTTGACCCCTGAGTGTTTAAACCCGCGACCTGTGTTGTGGTAGTTGGTTGTTGTCTGTCGTAGGTCTGTGCAGTTGTAGGGGTTCGATCTGTAGGTCTGTCGAGTAGGGGTCATAGTTGTGTAGCGGTCGTAGTTGTAGTGTTTCCGAAAGGTCAAGGTCATAGGTCCATAGACTTTCGGAAGGTTCGGAAGTGGCCTTTCGAGGGTTCCTCACGTTTAGTTAGAGGCACGTGGGCAAGTGGTGAGTCCAACTTCGCTTAGTCAGCGGTACCCAGTCCCAGTCTCACTTTGCACAGTCAACAAGTACCATGAGGGACTGTGTACGTCATGGGCCCGGTGGAAAGGGGCAGACCAACGACTTACAAAAGTACAAATCAAGAGGCAGCGCCCAGCCATTCATTGATTCGCTGCGTAAGCCATGCGGAAGCGCTACCACAGCATCTTGCCCGAAGTTGAAGTGGGCTGAAGAAAGGCAGAGTGTCCATAGGCAGTAGTAGTCGGCGGCCATAGCTGCCATAGCTAGTGCGAGGAGTTAGTGCATGTGTGCGAGTGTGTGATACAGTGAATGTGTGTGGGGTATTCAGGGTGATCCAGAGTTGAGTATGTGCGAACAATGGTGTTGGACACAGTGACGAGAGTTATGATATACAGGCGTTGATGCGCCATAGCCTGTTGACGTAAGTTTGCATTTGAATGGTGTTCTCGACTTCCATATCCCTAAGCTTTGAGTGGGCGCTTGGCGCCAGTGTGAGTTGCCATCTGTTTGCATGTATGCGAAGTAAGAAGAAAGCGAGTCTGATTGCAACTTCGACCCTCTGTGGCTATGGCTTCCATCTTCCTCCTCCCTATACCTAGCTATGGTTGACTACCTCCTCACGAGAGTGATTGCTTTTGCCCCCAGCGCCACCCTTTGTCTAAGTCGTGCGATTGCACAAGCAACCAGCAGCGCTTCCGCAACAGAACAACTTGTTTTCCTCGACACTGTAGCAGCTATAAATAGTAACAGTTAACGTGCTCTGCCTGCTTCGGGCCGCTACCGGTCGCCCGCGGCCTTTGCTGCATGTTTTTGTGTCCGGAAGTCTCTGGACTTTCTTGGACGTTGCTGCAGAATTGGACTTCGGGACCTGACTTCCTCTACCGGCACCTGAAGACAATTACCAACTTGTGAGGCTTTGGTACCCAACTTCTACTGATTTACGACAGTTAACCTACAGACCCTAGGACTCGACCGATTGGAACATCTTGGAACTGGGACCAATCGGGACTTTGGGATTGGGACTTGGGATTGACAACTTGAAATCCTTTCACTCCTACTGGACTGAATTCGAGTTCCTCTGAGAAAGATTTTGTGCATCTATAATGTTAATACCCCTCCTAGCACGCTCGTAGTAGGGAACTATGTGACGTGCTGTTTGTACTAACTTGTCCTTTGTGTGCCAACGTGGTCCTTTCCTGGTAGGCAAACTTGACTTTGTATTCCCGTTGGGGCCTATTCACTTCTCCCTGTTCTATAAACATCCTCCAAGAATGCGATTGATATCGTACCTGCCATCCATGTCAGGAGGAATTATTGACCTGCGCGAAGGAGGAGAATTGTATCTTTGACCGCGTGCCTGTTAATCGGTTACTCAGGATGCAGGGCGGTAGCTTGGATGCATGGAAAACCAGGCAGGCGTGCAGATGGAGTGGTATGTCAATAGTGTAGGAAGGACCATCTGCATCTCTGATGGTGTCTAGAATGTCCCAAGGTCCTTGTAGACAGGTAACAGTTTTTGAGAAATGCCCTCCTCCGAAAGGAACGCCTTCGATTTGACCCAGACAAGGCTGCCACCAGCAAACTTCGAAGGTCTTCGATGTTTATTGGCCTATTCTATCATTTGATGTTGGGCTCTCTGGATGTTCTTACCTACCATCTGTTGTTCTCTCTCGTAATGGACTGCAAATTCTCTAGTGCAAGGTGGCAGTCTCTGAATCTGATCATGATTTAGACAGTCTATTGGACGTTTGGGATGCCACCCTTTGTGCAACTCGTGAAGAGTCCAGTTAGTTGCTAGATGTACGGAGTTCTTGTAGGCACTGGCCTCCTTAGGTAGATGTTCGTCCCAGTCTACCTGATGTGGTGTAATGTACATGCAAAGCACTTGCTGTAGCAATTTGTTCATCTACTCAGTCTGTCCGTTAGTCTCGGGATGTCTGCCTGATGACACACTAAGCTTAGACCCATCGATTTGCATCAATTGTTGCCAGTGCTCGATCATGAATTTAGTGTCTCGGTCACTAACTAGAGTCAGTGGGTGTCCATAAGCCTTAACCCAATGATTAAAAAACTCACGAAGGACTAAATCTGTTAGGCAGCAGAGCGAAAACAGCAAATTTACTAAATCTGTCAACAACGACCATTACTTGACTCTTCGCATTCCAACCTTTGACCTTAGTATCCATGAAGTCTATAGATACAGAATCGCCTGGGCCCGATGGTAAAGGCAGTGGCTTTAGTAAGCCAAGGGGAGGGGTGGTGGCGCGTGAAACTCTTATTCCACTGACATACTTCGCAGCCTTGGATGTACAAGATGCAGTCTTGTTTCGTCCCAGCCCACATGTAGGACCCGAAGAGGTTAGCATAGGTCTCCTCCATCCAAATCGGCCCTGTGAACCAAGACATTCCCTGAGTATCGTCGACGAATCTCTTCGTTGTTTCGGACATATAGTCTGTTGTCCTTGTCAGCCTTCTCAAACAGTAAACCATCCATTATCCGATAGTTTGGTTCCTCCTGGTGTGCAGTCTGTAGTTTGTTTACAATCTGACTATAGACTTTATCTTCTGCATATGCCTCTTTGATTTTCTGTTGCAGTTCCACGCATGCATCTAGGTAAGTGATTATAGCACCAAAGAAGTTTGTGCACCTGCCGAGCGCATCGGCAACGACATTTTACTTACCTTTCACCGGCTCGAGTCGAAGTCGAACTCGTCGATCTTAGAAGCCCACCTAGCTAGCTTGGTTGACATGCGGGACAGAGTCTTTAGCCAACGTAGTGTCTCGTGGTCCGAATAGACCGTAAATTGTCGACCTAATAGATAGTGTCGACCCAACGTGCGAATGCCTCATTTAACGCAAATAGTTCCTTTCGTAGGTTGACGGATAAGCTTTCTTAGACAACAACCTATGGGACATGAACCCGACGGGCCTGAACCCGTTCCCATCATTTTGCTATAGAACAACGCCTATCCCGTATTGACTAGCGTGAGTCGTCACAATGAAAGGAAGTGACGGATCAACGATCTTGAGGACCGGGTACTTGTTCAAACACTTCTTCATTATCTCAAACGCGGATGTACAGTCGTCGTCCCATTTCCAAAGAGTCTCCTTTTGTAACAGTTTGCACAATGGTGCAACTATCGAGGTAAAGTTATATACAAACTTCCTTCGGTAGTTGGCCAAACCAAGGAACGACCGCAATTCAGTCAAAGGTATGCGGGTCGGCAATCTCTAATTGCTGCAATCTTTGCATCCTCCGGTCTAACTCCTCTGTCAACCATATGGCCCAAGTATGGGACTTGGCGCTTGGCCCACTCACACTTTTTCGAGTTCAATATGAACTCACCTTCCCGAAGCTTGTTGAGAGTCATTCGGAGGTGCTCCCCAGTTATACTTCTTCTAGTTCAATATGAACTTAGCTTCCCGAAGCTTATTGAGAATCATTCGGAGGTGCTCTTGGTAGTCCTCTAAGGTCTTACTGAAAACCAGAATGTCGTTTAAGTACATGACTAGAAACTGCAATGCCTGCCTTACCGACGTGCCTAGCGAACGAGGGGGCACTCATGCAACATAAGGAAAGGGCGGATTGGACTCCAGACTCGTGGAACAGTCTTGTTTTCTTTTTCCCCACCTTCGGGACCGGCCAGCCATCACTCGTGCTCGCCATCTTCACATCGGCCCTTGCGACCTTTACTGTCCCTAGCAATAAGTCGAAAGGTAGGCTCTCCTCCATTGGAAGGGTCAGAGAACTCAACACTTTCTCATCGTATTGACCTTTACTACACATTTAATGCGCCAACTCTCATCGTATTGATCTTTACGTCTTCTAAAATTAACTGCCCTTTTGACTTCTTCATTTCGGCCTAGGCTTGGCGACAAGTGAGCAATTTGCCGCCAATGCCTGCGAGGGACCTACCTAGGGAGACCTTGACAGAAGCGGTCTTTGAAAGTCAACTAAGTGAGGCCACATCAGACTTCACTATTGGGGCCTTCGGACAGGACTCCTTCTCAGCGCGGTTGTACCTGTCTATCGCGGTCTGAGGCCCTAGTAGGAGTGTTACTCCTACTGGCCATTCCTTTTTAATGGCTTCCTAATCTCTTGGCAGAAGGGAATGACGTGGTTTGGATCGCCATATCTGAGACAGAGCCCCTCCTTCATCTCTGTTGCCAAAGGGACTCGGACATCTTTATGGCAACCCAGGGCGGAACTCGGGGATATCTACGGGGCCCGCTTGGAAGCCCCCTCAGCCTCGAAACCCTTGAATGGCCTGGCCTCAGCCTCTAACTCTTCCACCTCGCCCTCCTCTTCCTCGGCCTCCTCCTCAGCCTCCCCCACGGGCTATCACGATCACGTAGTCGCCACCTCCAACTACTTGACCTCCCTTAAATTGTTGCCTCCCTTAAATTGCGGCAAACTCAAGGTGCCCATAGTCTACTTGTTCAAGGGGTATCTCCTCTGCACCTCATCCCTCGAACGTCACCAAGAGTTTTATCCGCTTGGAAGCCCCCAGGCCTCTAAACCGCTGAGCGGCCTGCCCCTGGCCTCCACCTCTTCCACCTTGGCCTCCTCTTCCTCGTCCTCCTCCTCGCCCTCCCCCACGGGCTACGACGGTCGCATAGTCGCCTCCTCCAACTACTTGGCCTCCCTCAAATTGCTGCTCGAACTCAAGGTGCCCATAGTCTAGTTGTTCAAAGGGGATCTCCTCTGCACCTCGTTCCTCGAACATCACCAAGAGTTTGTCTCCGGCCTGCACATTGCCACAGATCGTCTTCACCTTCTACTTCTTGCCTCTCTCAATATCCCTGTAGTAGTGGAAACTAGCCTGCACCAGGAATCCCGCCTGTTCCAACGGATACTTGCTCGAGCGTTCACCCCTAGGCATAAGGCCCTACAGCAGGCGCGTGCCTGTCCTAAGTGAAGGTGGGCCCCTTGAATCTAAATGTGTCCTGAACTTGTCAATTTTTGCAAATCTTGGTGGGTGCCAGATAGTTGCCACACATCAGTTGGTTACATCGGCTTTGCCCATGAGAATCGAAAATATGCGAGAGCCTTCCATGCTCTTCCAGTAACGCGGTCGATACAGGGAGCACCACACATTTGTGCCAAGGTGGTTGGGCATGCCTAACCAATTCGGTCCAGGCCACTGTTTGAACGGGCCTGGGTGCAGATACTTCGGTCGATACTGAAGCTATTGGAAACTCAGCCTTGTGGGCCAAGCGGGTGGTGATTCGCACGCCACTTTCCATATAGGAAAGGGCCAGGCTCCGAGGTTGACATTTAGGCACGTGCAATTGCAGCTGGCAGCGTTGCTGGAGCGATCACTCGCGGGCTGCTTGCTGCGCTAACGCTGGTGATGCGTGCTTATGCGGACGTGCAGGGTGCAGCGGCATAGTCAGCCCCCATAGCCGGTCATGACTTGGATATAGCTAGTGGAGGTGTTGGTCTTCATGTTTGAGGGTGAAGACGTGGGTCAGAGAGAGAGAGAGAGAGAGAGAGAGAGAGAGAGAGAGAGAGAGAGAGAGAGAGAGAGAGAGAGAGAGAGAGAAATGAGGTTGATGATGTGAGGGCACGTACCTGGTCTCGGCGATTGTCTACAAGGGTCGACATCTTCATGTACTTCGGTCATGCTGCTGGAATCAATTGGATGATTGTCAATTCGTAGGCTGCTAGCAGGCTGTGTGATAGTAATCTGGGCGCTGAGCGCCAAGTTGGAGGAAGGACTCTGGATACATATGTTGGTGGTGGCCAGAGTATGCTCTCATTGACATTCGGATTCGGTGCTTTGGTTCTACGTCGGTGGAATATCAGTGCATTTCTGCTTTCTGGACAGCGTTGGACTTGTTGGCTTTCAATGTGATTTTGCATTCTGGATTTCTGTCATATCACTATCTCTCATTTTCCTTGCAGTTTGGTATCAGAGCTGGTTTGAGCCGCTCCGCTGGCTCCTTCGCAATAGCTGTTTGGTGCTTCGCTGGATATGGTGGGGCAGTGATAACGCTTGTACGTTGGCGATTGGCGGCACAGGGTCTTGTGGGCGCGCCACGAAGGCTATATGGTGACGTAAGGGGTGCACGCAAATGATGAGAACTTGCTGACGTGGCATTTAAGCCAAGGTGGAACTGCATTGTATTGTGGGTTGTGCCGAGGCATTGACCGGTCATCATAAATGCACGTCAGGTTACTGGTGAGAAATTTGTGGTTGGGGGCAACACTATGTGGTACGTTGCTCTCTACCTTATCTACCCTCTTTGTTGGTTCTTACCGTGAGGAAGTGAGTTATGTCTTGAGAGTCCTCTCATTGTGAGGTGTCGCAAGCGCTCATCCTTGAGAGTCGACATTCTTCTTGGGGAGCAAGCTGGTGGGAGATGGGGGTTGCCTCTGAAGGGCCTTGGACGAAGCACTCGGGTCATGGTCACCATGCCAACCCGCTGCGACTAGTACACGTATGCTTTGCCGCTTGTCTTTTGGTCTGCTTGTTGCGCTGTAGAGGTCATGTTGGGCAGGCCAGTCCTATGAGGGAGAGACGAGTACCTGACCATCTATAAAGAGACTCCGGCGGGGATACACGACTCATGCTGTACGCGAGTATAAAAATAGGACGGTTGCGGCTGGCCAGTCCTACATAGACTTGGGGCACAGGTGGGGGCCGATTGCACACCTTCAGACACACCGCTGAACCAGAGCTTCAGGATGTTGACACAAAGTGACTACTAAGGATAAAGGGGGAGGGAAGAATCCAGTACACCGTTCGAGTATTAATTATTGAAAAATTCAATTCTACATAAACACCATCAAACAATTTTATTGTTATTTTTTATTAGTTAGTTATTTCGGACTTTGCTAACAATTGACAAACAGCTGCAGATAGGTAGTAATCATTCCTTGCTTCGATGCAATTTGTTTCAGACTAGTCAAAAATAGGAATATAATTGTTTGTAGGAATCGAGATTATTTGCTGTTACCACTTGGCAACTTTCTGACAAAGCTAGACCGAATATTTTATTATATTTTATTTTAATCGGTTGGTTGCCATGCTGCGGTAGGTCCCAGCGAGGACACTAGTGCAGATCGCAGGCGACACATGGCTCATGAGTGGAGATGACAGTGAGGTCGAGGGACTATAGCGTGATGATAGGAGGCTTACCCGGAGACTTGCATGCAGTAGGCCGATCACTTTCATAGAGTTAGAACGAGGGGAGGAAAGGAGACTGCAGATAGAAGCCAGAGAGAGGGCGACATTGCAGAGGGCTAGGGAAACAGCAGCCAACGCCGAAAGGGCACTTGCAGACGCTAGAGCCAACGCCGACTCCGACGCCGACGCAGCCATGGTTACCGCCTCTACTATGTCACAGGCCTCATCTCAGACTTCTTCGTCAGGTGCTAGTCCGGGTATGTCCCAGCTTGCAGTTACTCAGTTTGCTGGCGTGCAGGTCAGCCAGCAACAACCCATGTCAGAAGAGGATTATGAGATCCAGCAACCGAATGGTCTCCACGAAGAGTTACAACGCCAGCTACGGGAAATAGAGGAGAGGAGAGAGAAAGCGAGAATTAGAAAAGCCACGCTAGAGGCAAGGTCTGAGGAGTTAGGCAAGTTAGAAGCTATAGATGAGTCGACTTTAGATCCTGTGGGTCTATCCCTTCGGAAAGCATAGCCGAAGTGCAGGCCGTGCAGAAGGAAATGTTGGCTGCACTGATAGCTGGTCAGAACCAGATTCTGGCCACATTGTGGGCGCCTCGATCTTCGGTGAGGTCACCCCAGATTGCTGTAGCTCCCCCTATGGTTGCAGGTCCAGTGTTGAGGCTGCCGCCGACAGGGCAGCCCTTTGCTCCTTTGTTTGGCATGCCCCCAATAGGCAGATTAGCAGCAGGTAGTAGTGGGCAGGTTCTTGTACAGCCTTCTTCATTTCCCCAATCAATGGCTGCAGCTACAGGGCAGCCGCAAGTGCAGCAGCCTTTGCAACAGGGTCCGCTGCAGCAGCAGGTACAGCAGCAGTAGCAAGTGTCGTTGCAGCAACAAATGCCGCCGCAGCCGTTTGTTCCATCGGTTTCTCAACCAATGCAGCAGGCACAGGGTCCTGTACAGTCCATGCAGTGGACACTCAAGATACCCTTGCTGAGTCCTAAACCTCTTTGGCGACAAGAAAAAAGAAAACGACCTTGATATCTGGGTGAGGATTGTGCCTACTTATGTAAAGCATAAGCTCACAAGGACCAAGGAGGAAGTTATCCTTGTTGCATCCTTTCTAGAAGGGTTTGCAGCCAAATGGTTGAACGAAGTACTACAACAACAGGGGTACAGTCAAAACTTCAATAGCTGGGCACAAACCCGTATATTGGAGGAGTTTGTACATATGGTCTACAACAGGTGGCATGACCCTCAAGGGGCTCAAAAGACCACCGACTCGCTAGCTACTTTTGGATCGAAGAGATAACGGACAGTTCGCGAGGTAACAGATGCCGTAGAGCGACTGATTGGTGTCCCTGGCGTGCGGTACAAACCACAGGTACTCCTCACAATTTATTTGCAACGTCTGCCTACAGATGTCAAGAATAAGTTGGTCGATGAGGCCTCCATAGACGGGCATACATTCGCCTCGTTCAACAAGAAAGGCCTAGACGTAGAGGCTAAGCTTGAGAATGCCCAGGAAGGACCGATTGATGGGAATCTAATGTTCGTTGACCACAATGATAAAGTGTTGCATACTGTAACTGTACAGACCAGAACAAGAACCGACCTCTCTCACAAAGTATAAGATAACGCAGCGGAAGGCTTAAATACCAATGATCCGAACAATCAATGTTGCTATGCAGATCAAACATACATCATCATCATTCCATGGTGTGAAGGGGCCTGACGCTCACACAGGAAGAATGCGCCAGTCCCCAACTATACGCAGACGAAGAAGAGGGGGTTAGATGAAGAAGAGGGGAAGATGGGAATGTCGTCAACACCAAGTCTTTGGTACAGTCCCAAACAATCCTTCGTCAAATGTCTGAATCCTAATGTCGAGTCTGGATCCAAATGTCGTCAAATCCCTAAGTCACCAATCTTTCTCTCTCTCGTAGTCTGCAGATATTGAGAAGTCAGGTAGCGAGAAGGTGAGGAAGAGATGGACTTTGAAGAGGAAGAAGAAGAACTCTCTCTCTCTCTCTCTCAGTCCGGTATTAACCTGTGAAGGTGGCGCCTTGTTGCAGGTACACCGAAGACGAAGCTGGAGCTATGGCGCCACAGGTACGTCTCCTTGGCCTCCGCCAGCCGTCGCTCTCTCTCTCTCTCCAATGCTACTCTGGCTCCTACTAGCGCCCAGCGCTGACTACTGCTAACACTACTACTCCTGCAGCGCTCCTCCAGAGTGCTGCTGCCGAATCCTGAAGACTATCTCTTGTGTGCTGCATGTGAAGTGCTTGGGAAGTTCCTACGAACTGCCTCGTCGCGCCTGCAGCCTTTAGGGCGGGCCAGTCTTATAAAGTGTTGGCTCGTCCAGGAGGCTGCTCTTGCCAATGCCAAAATGTCCCAGACCCTGGCGTTGAAGTTCAAACAAAGGTTGTCTTGAAAACAGGCCCAAAATGGCCTCTGCTAAAGCCCTGGTCTGGTGCCTAAATTTCAGGGCAGGTCGATCTTATGAGGGCCTGAAAATGGCCCTCCGTTTCAGGCTGAAAAGACTCAGGGCCTATAGGCCCTTGTTTTCAGGCTTTCCGGCTGAAATGGCACAGGGCCTATAGGCCCTCGTTTTCAGGCTTTTAGGCTGAAACGAAAATAGGCCCTACACGTACAGACCCTTAGTCTACCTGGTCGGGCCCTGCTCGGCCCGTGTGGTACTGAGTATGCCACACTCCCCCCTCCTTGAAAGACCGAGCTTACCTACGAGGGTGAAGCTGTCTGTTGGAGGGAGGGACTGAAGTCGGGGTGGGAGGCTGTGCAGCTTCCGTGGCTAGCCGTTTTTTCTCATAATCAGCATGGATCTCTGGTGCGGAGGCTTGCAAAGCTGCTCGGGAAATCCATCGCGTGTCGTCGCGGTCGCACCACTTGAATGTGACTTCGTACTGCATTGGCTTGTTGTCGTGCTTGCGATGCGTGATGACGCGGTCGACTTCCTGATGACCATCTATGGAAGGAGGGTTCTGCAATCGTCGGCCCGTGAAGTCGTCGCTCTTGGCTGGTGTATATGTGGCCAGCTTGGAGGCGTGGAAAACCAGGTGCACCGTGAGATGCGGCGGGATTTCGATCACAAAGGAGGGGCCATCGGGCTCATCGCCCGCAGCTGATGTGACGGGTCATGGTCCAAACCATTTTGGGAGTAGCTTGCGGGACACATCTTGTTCAAGCGCAAACTCCTCTGTGGAGACCCAAACAAGATCGCCGACGCGGATAGGGCATGGCACGCGACACCTGTTAGCTTGCTATTGCATGCGGACTTGACCCTTTTGCATGTTGGCACGGGCTTTAGCCAGCAAGTCCCTATACTTCTGAACGAAGGCGGGAGAACAAGCGGCTTCAATGTCGGCAGTCCTTGGAAATGGAAGATCAGCGAAGATACGGCCTTTCCTGCCACCGTGGTGCAACTCAAATGGAATCACGCCGATTGCCGGGTGCAACGAAGTGTTGTAGGCGAATTCGATGTCGAGGAGGCGGTCCACCCAATTCTTCTGATCCGTACGGATGAGTGTGTGAAGCATTACTTGAGCGGTTTGATGTGCCCGCTCCGTCGGCCCGTCCGTTTGCGGATGTCGAGCTGAACTTGGTTTCATCTCGGTGCCGGACTCTTTTATGAGGGAGGTCCAAAATGTTGACATTAAGCGAGTGTCGCAGTCGCTGACGATGTCTTTCGGAACGCCGTGGCCGCAAATCCAGCCGGTGTGTAAGAGGCGCGCAAGTTCAGAAGCAGTAGCGTAGTACTTGCAAGGAAGAAATTGTGCGTACTTGCTCAATCGGTCAACGACCGTGAGAATGCGATTGTGCCCGAAGCGGTCACGGGGGAACGCGTCAGTGACGTGCATAGCAATGGAGAGGCCGGGTTCCCGTGGAATAGGCAACGGGCGTAACTTGTCGTCGGGGTTGCGATTGCGGGGTTTGCTTCGTCGGCAAATTTCGCAAGAGTCGCAATACCGAGTGACATCGGTAATGAGGTCGGGCCACTGGAATCGGTTCCTCTTGTGATCGTACGGTTGACTCCAAAGTGGCCGGCGAGTCTCGAGTCATGGTACTCGCCGAGGAGGCGAGTCCGTAAGCGACGGTTGTGTGGGACGCATAGTAAGTCCTTGCCTCGTGAGTGAAGAAGCAAGTAGCCATCGACGACGCAATAGTGACTGGCCGGCGGGTGATCCGAGGATAGTTGCTCGTAGAGCGCGGCGTATTCCGGATCAGACTTGTATGCTCACACAAAATGCTGATAAAGGGCATCGTCGAAACTGAACGCGTGGTGTGTTAATGCACAAAGATCTGATCTTCGCGAGAGAGCATCCGCGGCTCGTTTGGAGAGGCCTGAAATGTGTTTCGGTGTGAAGTGGAACTGATCGATGAAGTACATGCATCGAGCAATCATGCTGCTCGCCGTGTCTTGCGTCTTGTAGTAGGTCAACGGGTTATTATCTGTTGCCCAAGTGAGCCTACGACGCCCGAGGAGGAAGTGTCGCCAACGCTAGAGTATTGTGACGAACGCAAGCAACTCCTCCTTCCGCGCATCATCAACCGAGTTGATGGGAGGTACCCGGATGCCAGTCTGATCCGTCGTGTTGTTCCAATATTGCACGCATGCCGCAGCCGGAAGCGTCCGTAGTCACTCTCGTAGGCAAGGTGGGATCGTCGATACTCAAGACGGGAGCGAGGTGCAATGCCTTCTTCAATTTGTGGAACGAACTGCGGACTTCGTCGGTGAACTGGAAGGGCACCTTTGGAGACTGCAATCTTGACAAGGGCGCGACGATCCGTGCGTATCCTCCGATGAAGCGTTGGTAGTACCCGGCCAATCCCATAAAAGATCGGATTTTCGTGGTGTTGGTTGGTTCCGGCCAATCTTGAATGGCCTTGATCTTGTTCGCGAGCGGATGGATGCCTTGCGGCATCACAAAATGGCCCAAGTACTCGAGCTCTTGCTGCGCGAATTCGCACTTGGCTCGGTTGGCCTTGTACTTGACCGTACGTAGCCTGTCCAAAACAGCGCGTAGATGCACGATGTGCTTGTCCAAATTCCGGCTATATACCAAGATGTCATCGAGGTAGATGAGCACGAACCGGTCCAGCATGTCGCGAAACCCCGTTGTCATTGTCGCTTGGAAGGTGGTCGGGGCATTCGTGAGGCCGAATGGCATTACGACCCACTCGAAGTGCCCGTACCATGTCTTGAACGTGGTTTTGTATCGATCTCTTGGATGGATCTCGAGCTGGTGGTAACCGGCCTTGAGGTCCAACTTGGAGAAATACTTGCCGCCGGCCAAGCGTTCGAGAAGATCGTCGGTGCGTGGGAGCGGGCCGGCATTCTTGATTGTTTGAGCATTAAGCTTACGATAGTCAATGCATAAGTGCAACTCCTTGTTCTTCTTCTGAACGAAGAGAACGGGTGCACCGTTGGGCGAGCAGCTAGGGCGAATCCAACCCTTGTCAGTGAGGTCATCGAGTTGCCTTCGAAGCACTTCGAGTTCCTCCTTGCTCATGCGGTAAATACATTTGCGCAGAGGTACGACCTCGTCTTCGAGGATGATCTCGTGATGAATTGGCCGATTCGATACAATTTCGGCGGGGGCTTCAAAGACATCGCTATAGGAGTCAAGAAGTTGTACAATGCGTGGATCCGGTGGCTGTTCCGCCGCTGGCTCGTCGGGAGGAGGGAGGGCGTGCAAGAAACTAATGCCCATTTCCTCCACGTCGTTCCGTGCGATGGAGTTGCGAATGCTTGCTGCGGAGACCATGTGACAACCAATCGAAGGGTGAGGTGGGGGTACCGTACATGGCACAAGTACCCCGTTTCGGTCACGAACGTGAACGGTGCGGCGGTAGAAGTTCACCGGGTGGTCCTCGCTGCGCAGCCACGACATGCCCAAAATCATGTCGAACTGTGTGTCCAATATGTCAAAGTACACGACCTCGCGTGCATGCAGGACGAAGTACACAGGGACGGAGTCAACGCACCGGTCAATGGACTTGTGCGTACGACTGTCCGCCAACGTGACTTGCGCGGGCTGCGATTTCCTTCGAATGCGCGGCCCAAGGCCGGCGCGCATCATGAAGTCTTGGCTGATGTAGTTGCGAGTAGCTCTACAATCAATCAAGCCGTTGCAGGTCGCCTTCCCGATCTGAATGCGGGCGTTGAGTAACGGTGCGTCAATGTTATCGTACTGTTGCGTGGCGTACTCGTGGTCAATCTTCGCAATGTACTCACGAAGGTCAACAACCGCTACTCCGTCTTCCATCAACGGAGCTGGTATTGCAGCGCGCAAGGAGTTGCATATTTCCGCCATTAGGGCGTTGCAATGCGGCTCCGGCAAGGAACCAGATGGGGGAAGAGGCATCCATTGGAAGTCCTCCGGTGTTAATGGGTCGAGGTCCTGAAGTCTAGACCACACTGACGAGTCCCTGAGTAATGTCGGCGAGGATTCTGGTTCACTTGGCGATGGTGCTGAAGTCGCACACGCATATGACTCTTGCACGTGGAGAGGTTGGTCCAACGGCGGGACCAGTTGGACAGCATAGTCTTCATAACCTTCGTGAAGACTGGCGACATACGCATGTTCCTCGGACGTGGAGGAGGTTGTTAGCAAGGCAACCGTGTCCGGCAGAGTAAGAAGTCGAGTCGCCTCACTTCCCGCGGAGCTCAGTTTCCCGAGCTTTGCCTTGGACGAACGTCTTCTTTGCCTTTGTCAGGGCATTGCGACGTCGTGTGCTTGGTGCTGTTGCACCAATAGCAACAGTTCCACCTGTGGCGGAGCTTGTATTGCTCCTCCGTGAGGCTGAACTTCTTCCATGGCTCGTTTGGCTGTCCGACTTCCGTTGCTGAGACATATTTTGCCTTTTTCTTCTTGTTGTTGCGTCGTGGCGGAAGGGCGTTGACTCCGTCTCCTTCACTAGACTCGTGAGTCAGCGCCTGGTCGTCCTCTTGTCCATTGCATTGGACAACAGCGACTTGCTGCGGCCGTAGGCCTTTGCCCTTTTCCACAAAATTTGGTTGGTTTTGCCGCTCGTTGGCGGCCCACCGATCTGTTTGGATGACTTTGTGCGCCTTATCCACAATCTGGCCAAGTCCGTGTACAGGCTGCGCTCCCCAAGGGCTGTGTTCAATGCGTCAACCGACCGTTGGAAGAATTCGCGACGAAGATGTGCGAACGGTATGTCCAGATTCGGAATCGTCACGAGTTTCTGCCATTTGGTTAGCCATTCAGGTGTTGGCTGGCTGCCTTGGTGCATGCTGAAGATCCGGTTCATGCCTTTGCCTTGAGCGTCGTCGACGATGAAGCGTTTCCGCCACTTCTCAGCCATGGCCTCCCAAGTGATCTTGGTGTAAAGCTTAGTGACATCGAGCCTTCGGTTTGAGCCAGGTGGTTGAGCCACACATGGCTGGTACCGGTGATGCAGAGGTAAAGCGCTGAGACCTTTGACTCTGGCGGGACCAAGTGGATGGAGAGCTCGTTGGTGAACCGTTGCCACCAACTTATGGGGTCCGCCTTGTGGTAGTCGTCAAATCTGTCGATGCTGAACTTCGGCATCTTGTATTGTTTAGACGTCAGGTTGTTGCAGGTCCCGGTTGGTTGCTGCTGCAGCTAATGCAGATCCGCTTGTAGGGCGGCTATTTGCTGTCTGATGGTTGCCGGTTGTCGGAAACTGTTCAATTTTTTGACGAGCGCTACTAGGTGATGCATTCGTTCTTCCAGCTCGCGGATCAGTGGATCAATGCTTGACGATGCCGTGTGCCTGTGCGGCACGTCATCCTTCTGCAACACGTCAAGGCGGGCATGGAGGCTCTTGAGAGTCTCCTCATACTCCAGCGCCACTTGTTGCCAATTACAAGTGACGATGACTTGGTGCATCATGTTGGCGAGGGCTGACTTGGTCTGCTCCTCCGCAGTTGGTTCCGTCGTCTCCGCCGGATCAACATTCCATGCTTGGAGTGCGGCGGTATGAGCGGCTTCCTGCTGCATGAGGACAGATGCGGCATCTTTTCGAGCTTTGTTATGGTTGGCAGCTGCTTCAGCGTGCTGCCGGCGCCGTTGCGCCGCGTCGCATGCAATGGCGTTGAGGCGTGCCATTTCGGCTGCCACCTCTCGTTGCTGTTCCTCTCGTATTTGTTGCATGTCGGTGCCCAGGCGGGCCAGGAAGGCCATCATGGTCTCTCCTTGCTGCCGGACTGGCGCCACATCGAGGGCTCCCGCAGGTGTCGCAGTGGAACCCACCTACTGGACCTGTGGGACCAGGGGGTTCGAGCTGCACGCCTCGCTTGGACTGCCGGATGTGGCATTGTCCACCGTGGGGTTGCCCTGGGCATCCATTGCAGAGGGGTGGGGCAGGGGTAGCTGCTGTTCCGCTGCGGCTGCCCGCCCTTCACGTGCTGCGATGCGTTTGCTGCGTCGGAGCAGAAGCTGCAGTTAGCTGTACGGTGTCGGCTGACGAGGTACTGCTGACGTGGCCCTGCTGCTGATGTGGCACTGCTGCCGTCGTGGTACTGCTGACGTGGCACTGCTGCTGTCATGGCACTGCTGATGTGGCACTGCTGCTGCCGTGGCACTGCTGACTTGGCACTGCTGGTGTGGCACTTACCAAAACGGAAATGCAGGCAAAAGGGTTGGGTGGGAGTGAAACGCAGGAAGGCAACCAACCAAACTGTACTTTCCCCCCGGTCCTAATCAGCAGAATAAAAATAAAAAAATAAAAGAAGAGGATCACCCGGATTCACCCCCCCCCCTTTTTTCTTTTTTTGTATATCTGCCTATCTGCTATCAGTGAGGCATTTTACGGAGGAGTGATAAGAGTAAGATCTAGGCAAGGCTTCACGAAATTTGGTCTTTCAAAAAAAAAAAAAATTGCAATTTTGAAAAAAAATTGCAATTTTGAAAAAAAATTGTGCGAACATAGGATAGAGATTCAATTTTCAGAAAGAATAAATCCGGTTTCTGGGAATATGACCACCTCCCTTGTTAACCTGTATGCCCAGAAAAACGAGATGCTGACATCAGAAATTTTCGGCTATAAAATTATAAATGCGAGGCCACTGCCTCTATGAGCCCCATTCGGCCCCTTTTTGGAGCAAGTCGGCCGCCCTAAGTGAAGGCAGGCTCGACGAGGCCCTCAGGGCCCTATTTTGACCACTGCGCAACTAAGGAAATTCAGGCAGTTGCGCAGTGCCAGTTGGTTGAGAGAACCCAGGCCCTGGGCCGCCTGTGTGAATGTATGGAAAGCAGGCCCTGGGCTGGATACGGGTACTGGGCCAAACACAGGCCAAAGGCAGTTGGATGCATGCAACCACCTCAGGCCCAAGGCCTGTTCTCTATCGTGCTGGGCCTCAGGCTACCGGGGCCTACTGGAAGCTTCTTGGACTGGACGCAGGCAGGCCACGGGGATATATGCAAGGGCCAGCCTCCTTATTGATCATTCGGGTGCTGGCTGCATGCTGCACAAGCGCTGCCGCGCTGTAGCTCGCTGGCACTCATGCGCTCACGGGCGAGCAGGAAGAAGCAGGTAGCCATAACCGAGCTGCGCTGCTGTAAGCTGGGTGTGGCGCAGAGTGGTCCTTGGGTGCAAGTGGCATCTGTGTGTTGAGGAACGAGGTTGTGAGTGAGGCGAGAGACATACCTGGTGCTGCAAGCGTGTGACATAGGTCGCTGTATGCTCGTACTTCGGGAAAGCTGTTGTCGTCATCATTCGGCATTGCAGTCTAGGCTAGATAGGATCTGCCATCTGTAGTCTGGGCGCCGAGCGCCAGATAGGATATCAACATTGGTTCTTCATTGATGATGATGATGATACTTTACCGGCATTGTCAATTATGAGTTCTTGGTGTCTTTGCAATTCTGCTGTTGGTTCGAGGTCACGACTATCCGGTCTTGTGTATATGATGCCGTTTGATTGCTGAAGTTCGCTATTTCTCATCTTCCTTGCAATTTGGTATCGGAGCTGTGGTCCGATTGTGCTCATCTGGCGCTTGTCTTCTGTCTAATGCGGTACAGACATGCGGTCTGCTTGGTGAGTTGGGCCGTAAGTGGTGTGTAGTGAGGAGGGCGGAGGCGAGTGAGTGGCGACCCAGGAGGTGAGGGGATCGCCAGGAAGGCTACATGGTGTAATGTGGGTCTGGACAGTGTGATGAGAACTATCTGATGTGCGATTGGTGCTGAGGTGGAACGGCGTGCAATGCTGGTTGTGCCGAAGCAATGACTGGTCATCACAATCGGCGTCAGGTCATCTGGTGAGATTATCTCTGTGGTTGGGGGCAGCTATTTGAGGTACGTTGCTCTCAACCTTATCTACCCTCTTCGACACTTCTTACGGTGAGGTTGTGTGTTCCTTCTTGAGAGTCCTCTCATTGTGAGGTGTCGAGTGCGCTCAACCTTGAGAGTCGGCAATGTTCACGTGGAGCATCTGGGAAAAGAGTGGCGGAGCTTTCTGAAGGGCCCTGGACGAAGCACTGGGTCACGGTCACCATGCCAACCCATAGGGAGTAGAGCACGCATGCTTTGCTGCTTGTCCTTTGTTCGGCTTGCTGCGTTGTTAGATGGGTACTGAAGGGCAGGCCAGCCCTAAGTGGGAGACGAGACCGGGCGTCTTTAAATAAGCACCAAAAGGGGAAATCATTGGCTGTGATTGTCGTCCTGCTGCGACGTAAAATAATTCCTGATGACACTTGGGGGCGATCGTTAAATTGCCTCTGGATCAGCCAATGATTGTAAGGCTCGCTGCACACGAGGATAATCCAGTGCAGGGCTGGCCAGCTCAGCAGATACTCGGGGCACAGGGGTGGGCCGAACACCTTTTAAACACGCAACGCTCTCCGGATTGCTCAGGGACGCTGACATCAAGTGACATTCAGGGGAACTAAGGGAGGGGTAGATTTCAGGTGATAAGTTTGACAAAAAATCCATACTGTCCTATCCACACAAATGACTCTAATTTTTATGTTTTGATTAGTTAGGTGTACAACCATTTGACATCTGACAGACAACATAGTAGGACGGTATTCTGTTCATTGTGCATTCTGTTTGCGGACTAATCAGACTAAAAATAGTATCGTTTGTAGGAATCTGACTTACCTGTTGGGCCCGAATGTATAGTCTCTGACACAGCCACCAATTAATTTAATTAGTTATTTATTTTAAATTGGTCTGTGCATTGCCCTGCGGTAGGCATCTAGAGTGCACTAGTGCAGATTGTGTACAGTGCTGTAGCTTATGAGCGACGGGGAGGACACTAGAGAGGATGACCGGATATTGCGATCTGCAAGGCTCCCAATTGCCCATTTGGCATTAGGTCCAGAGGGTGACAAATATTTGTTCCGCCAGCGTAGGGAGAGACAACAACAGCAGAGGAGAGCCTGGGCCGAAGAGGCAGGCAAGGCATTCGTAAGTGAAGCCGCAGCTTCAACAGCCATGGCCACTTCTGCGCAGCAGAGTTCCCAGGCTAGTAGTTCCGGATCTGTAGGGTCAACGGTCGCGCAGACCCTGAGTCAGTCCACTGGCGTAATGGCAAGCCAACCAATAGTGTTGACTTCCGATAAGATCGCCATACAACAAGCAGCATTGCAGGAGGCACAACTACAAAAGGCTTTAGGAGAGATAAAAGCGGAGAAGGAAAGGATGATTAGAAGAAAAGTCAGGATGCAACGGAGACAAGCGGATGTTAGTGAGTTAGAGGAGATGGACCTGACACACATGAGTGATGATGTGAGGACCATACGGTCTGTCCTGCTAAATGTAGTTGAAATGCAGGATCACCAGACGACTCTCCTTCAGGATATTCAGCAGAGTATGGCCTTACTGGTTGGACACGCGCAGGCAACACCATTGATATCTGGGCCTGGTGCCTGGCCCGTTGTACAACCTCCTCCTTTTGTCCCACGGGTGACTGGGGTATCCCCATACACAACTCCAGCATCGTCCAGACCGTTTCCCTGGGTATGCCGCTTTCAGGAGGGCTCTCAGCAGGTCCTAGTTTGCAGGTTCCTATACAGACAGTGTTTACCCAATCTCCGTTGCAGATTGCGGTTACCGCGCAACCTGTTGTCTCGCAGCCTGTACAGCCGGAGGGTACACAACCCCAGCAGCTAGCACAGCAGCCTGTGTCATAGAGTCCACAACCCGGAGTGATGCAGGGGACCGGGACAAACTCAGTGGGTACCAAAGACGGCCATCGCCGCTGCTAAAGCCTTCACAGGAGATAAGAGAGGCGAAGACCTCGACACATGGTTGAGGGCAGTGTCGGTCTATGTCAAGTGTAAACTTACCTTGCCGCATGAGGAAGTGCTTGTGGCTGCATCCTACTTAGAGGGTAGTGCAACCCGATGGTTGAGCGGTTTAGTGCAACTGCAGGGATACGGTCATGACTTCCGCGCTTGGGCAGCCCACCAAAAACTGGAGGACTTCCTTAAGATGGTGGAGGAAGAGGTGGCATGATCCTTAGGAGGCTCAAAAAGCCACTGATGCGATCCTGACACTGCACACGAGGCAGTTTAAGTCAGTTAGGGAGGCCATTGACGTTGTAGAGCGTCTGATCTGTGTCCCCGGGGTGCGCTATGACCCCCAGGTTCTACTCACCTCCTACCTGAAATGCTTTCCTATGCCTCTCAGGAATCAGTTGGCAGGTGAGGCCA
>BFEA01000183.1:369372-385496 GCA_003427395.1 Chara braunii
GCAAGAAGGCCCTAGACCTTGAAGCGAAGATAGGGCATGGACATAATCCCACAACGGATGGTAGGAAGAAGACACTGCCTCCCAACTGGAAGGCGAAGGGCCGCATTATGTTTGTCGATAACGATGGTTCAACCATCGAGTTAGACGACAACTTTCAGGAGGGACTAGGTTCAAAGGCTGGCAGTGTGGAAACTTCAGGGGGTGGAGTAGTCGCTGTCGTAGCTCAGAAAGGTAAGGCGACCGATAGACACCGTGGAGGTTCCCGGTCTAGGAGTCGAGTTGACCCCAATGCTCCTCCATGGGAGAAAGCGGGTCTCACTAAGGACGTGTGGAGAGATCGAAATACACGGCAAGCTTGTATCCGTTGTTGCCAATATGGCCATAATCAATTCAAGTGCTGAAACAAGAAGGTGATCGAGAAGATCCCGCCTACGATGGGGCAGGTGTTGGGATCCTTCGCTCCCGTTGGTAGCAATATAGCTAGCACTTTTGGCACTGCTCCGGTAAACACGTCGGGCCAGTAGGAATAGTGGTTGTTCCTTCTAGGGTCGGGGTGGTGGAAACACCCTCACCATCTCGAGAGATGGCCCAAGCTATTGACTCGATAGTCGTCCCGCAAACACGTTCAGACCAATCGGGCCCCTGTTCGATGAATGTGTTTGAGTCCTTAGAGGAGCTAGAGGAGGAGTGGTCTAGATCAGACCCACTAGCTTCTTGGACGACATTGGTCAAAGCCTCGAAGGGTGAGATGTTCGTCGGCGAGGTGGTCATTGGCGGCCACAAGGCCGGGGCCTATTATGACACTTGCTCGACTAGGAACTTTATCAGTCGTGCGTGTGTTGAGAGGCTGCGTTTACAGGGGCGAGTGCAGCGCCTGAGTCGACCTGTGGAGTCGACCTGTGCCAACAAACAACGCATGATAGTCAACCTCCAGAATGTCGAGTGTTGTTTTCCGTACGCGGGAGGGGAATTGAGACATCGCGTCTCGTTCCTAGTGAGTGACGAACTCCCCATGGATATGTTGATAGGTATGTACTACCTCTCTGTGGCACAACCCCAGTTTGACTGGGATTGAAAAGTGGTCAAACACACTTTGCCAGGTGGAGGGACCGCCAGATTGCGTAAGTTCAAAGCTAGTAGTCTGATTGAGTCCCACGGATGCATGTGTGCGGCCGCGTTCTATAATTATTATAAGCAAAATCAGGAGGAGGGTTATGTATCTAGTTTATGTCTTTGCTGCAGGCGAGCCAGTGAAAATGCCGCCAGAGATAGAGGGAGTAGTTGCTAAAAAGCCGACAGGGGTTGTTGAGAGGGAGGTCGTCCACGCAATAGGGATTATCCCAGGGTCTAGCATCCCGAAGGGAGTAGTTGCTAAGTACCCTGATCTATTTGAAGAGCCGACAGGGGTTGTTGAGAGGGAGGTCGTCCACGCGATAAAGATTATCCCAGGGTCTAGCATCCTGAAGGGTAGGATCTATCGGATGACTCCAGGCGAGCTCAATGAGCTTCGCCAGCAACTCAAGGAACTCGTAGAGAAGGGTTGGATCCGGCCGAGTGTTTCCCCTTACGGGTCTCTAGTACTATTCGTACCTAAGAAGAAGGAGGGAACGCTTAGAATGTGCATTGACTGTAGGGGCCTCAATGCCATCACTATGAAAAACAGAGAGCCCCTACCGCGCATCGACGATTTGCTAGATAGAGTGCAAGGGTGTTCGTACTTCAGTAAGATAGATCTGAAGTTCGGGTACCATTAAACTGCAATTCGGCTCGAGGATCAACTCAAAACCGCCTTTCACACCAGGTACGGTCTGTACGAGTTTGTGGTGATGCCTTTCGGTCTTTGCAATGCTCCTGGCACCTTTCAGCACGCTATGAATCGGATTTGTCATGACTACTTGGATAAGTTTGTCATCGTGCACCTCGATGACATACTTATTTTTAGTAAGACTGTCGAGGAGCATGTTGCACGCTTGGACAAAGTCCGGAGTCTTCTGCGACAACACAAGTTCAAGATCAACGGTGAGAAGTGCGAGTTCGGCCCCACCCGTGTCTTGTACTTGGGCCATAAGATTTCCGCGGAGGGATTGAAGCCCGATGACGAGAAGGTGACCGGCATTCGTGACTGGCCCCGTCCTCAGTCTGTGACTGAGATGAGATCTTTCTTAGGGATGACCGGCTACTATCACAATTTCGTGAAGAACCATAGCATAGTTGCCAGCCCTTTGACTGATCTGACCCGCCTTGACACCCCATGGGAGTGGACTGAGAGATGCGAGGCTGCTTTCAGACACCTGAAGCATGCGTTGACGCATTACGAGGTCTTGAAACTTCCTGATCCTGACAATCCATTTATAGTAACTACGGACACTAGCCAATATGGCATAGGCGTTGTACTTGCACAACAGGAGGGGAAAAAGTTGAGGCCCGTTGAGTACATGTCCAAAAAAATGTCGTCTCAGAAGTTGGCTAAGTCCACCTATGAGAAGGAACTCTATGCGGTTTACAAGGCTCTGACCCATTGGAGGCACTACCTCCTTGGGAGGTTCTTCATCCTCATGACTGATCATCAGACCCTGAGATGGATGAGAACTCAGCCGGTACTCTCTGACGCTCTCAAGCGTTGGATCAAAGTCATTGAGCAGTATGACTTCGAGCCCCAGTACATCAAGGGCGAGTACAACAAGGTTGTTGACGCCTTGTCGCGTAGACCTGATTTCTCAGGTGCGCTGATTACTGAGTTCAATCTTGCGGACAATGTTACTTTGTCTATGGTGGAAGCCTATCAAGAGGACCCGTTCATGTCTGAAAATCATACGCAGGCTCGAGGCGAAGGACAAAGCGACTTCTGTCGAGTTTGAGTTGATTAACGGACTGCTGTTCCTTGAGAAGGCAGGGAATAAACGCTTTTGTGTCCCGAATAGAGAGTCTTTGCATAGTTTATTTCTAGGAGAGTGTCATGATGCCACCGGACATTTTGGGTTTAAGAAGACTGCAGCCAATTTGTTGCAGCGGTTCTGGTGGCCCACAATGATGAGAGACGCCAAGCTGTACCTGGAGACTTGTCAGGTCTGTCAAAGAGACAAACCCCGTACACAAGCCCCTATTGGGCTTCTTAAGCCCCTTCCGATTCCGGAAAGGCCTGGTGAGAGTTTGTCCATGGACTTCATGGATACACTGGTCACCAACCACTCGAGAAGAAACCAATGGGGAACATGGTATGGAGCAACGGCCCCCAGTTCACAGTGACACGAGGAAAGCGAACATGGGATAGTCATCCATGGTAATATGTCAGTACAGCAGGTGAGTTTTGCTCCACCTCCTCACCACTAGTTGTTAATGGAAGGCCAAAAATTCGGTGTTTTTTGCCGCATTGCTACAAGCAATGTTGTCGAAACGTTTGCGAACAAACTATGCAGGGTCATAATAATACGAACATCAAAAAACCAAACAGGCAAAAAAAAAAAAAAAAAAAAAAACTCGAGCACTATAAAACCCTATTCGGAGTAGCTTTCGGAGTTCGCCGAATCTTTCTTCGAGTTCGCCGTTTTTGCTAAGTTTTTCGTTACTGGTCCAAATACAGCGAAATTGAATACAGATATACCCTAAAGTACATACATATCAGGCAAAAAGAAAAACCAAGAAAAAAGTAAAAATTCAGGGAAATATGGCAGTTTTGGTGAAAAATTCGTCGAATTTTGGGCCTTCCATTAACCACTTCTTAGGAAGGGGGAATAAAACTGATCACCTCTTAGAATTAGGTCAGATTTAAGTGTTGAGGGCTGGTTGGCCATCAACTCTGACAAGGATCCGTAGTGACAGATGTGGGAAGGGGGAATAAAATTGGTCAACTCTTAGAATTAGGTCAAATTTAAGTGTTCCTTTCCCACGCCTGTCACTACGGATCCCGGTCAGAGCTGATGGCCAACCAGAAATTTAAGGACAGCCAGCGAGGTCCTCATAAATTATTTAACGTCGCAGTGAGGACGACGTGGTCGCCAGATGAGAGGTCTCCCTCAAAACTCGCAAGCTCCTCACTGTTGTGCCTGGTTTGGCCGCATATCGGTCATTGGGGTGGATAGGTTATTTAACACCCATGCTCCTTAAATTGCTAGTCATGCTCGTGTTCCTTACTTTACAAGTAGTGACTCCAGCTGCCGAGTTTCTACCCTAACCTAAAATCCCTCATTGCGTCAGTTGGTTTCGGATTGCATGCCGGTCAGTACCAGTCTTACGGCTAGTCAGGTTGTTTCATGAGCACCCGCCGTTGTACCCGTGCTTCCTACTCGTCAACCCTAAACAGTTGGCAAGTTCCTACTGTACACTGACCTAGAAGACACCACCATCCATCAACAAGGCAATTTGTGGGCTCAAATTTGACAAGATACCAAGTGCGACCAAGTGACATCAATAAAAATTGACTTGCAGCAGCTGTTACCAAGAGTATGTTGAAGTTCAGGAAAACAATCTAAAACAAATGCAAACAAGTTTTATGGGCATAAGCACTTCACTTGGGTCTTCAAGACTGACTGGTCTTCGCAGTCTTGCAGGTATGTCTTCCGCTCCTCCAACCCTAAAGAGCCTCTTCTACTTCGTCCTACCTCCACTGGTCACCCTGATATCATGCACATCTGTCTGCCTTATGCTTCGCCGACGTTCCTTCCACCACCACAGATATAGCGGGCTCCAACTCTGATAGAAGTTCAATGAACCTCACGAAGCCAAGCCAACTCACAACATGCATGATGATTCACATGAGAATTCATTCCACAACCGAGAGATGACACGTGAATCAATTCCAGATGTGTTTCCACTAAAATTATGATAATATACAATTGGAGAGTTTGTGTACTCAATGGCCTCAATCGCAATCCGACAACTGCAACTCCATGCAAGTAAGTATCCAACTCCCCCTCGCTCGATGTGTAACTCTCACTCTACCTCTGGTTGTCTGTCTGTTCTCTCTCTCTCTCGAGTCTTGTTTTGCTCAGCCTCTCCTGAACTCTTGCGCTCTCTCTCCCCCTACTTGGATCTACGTTGAATACAACTCTGATTTAGCCCTTCGAACCTCTGCGGCTATAACGGCCTTCTTCCTCCTCCCTAAACCTAGCTATGGTTGACTACTTCCTCGCCAAGGCGCTTGCTTCTCCCCCCAGCGCCACCCTCTGTCCAAGTCGCGTGATGGCACAAAAAACCAGAAGCGCTTCTGCAACTTTGCGCATGAACAACTTGTTTTCCTCAGCACCGTTGCAGCTATAAATAGTAATAGTTGACTTGCTCTACCTGCTTCGGACCGATACCGGTTGCCCATGGCCTCTACTGCATGTTTTTGTCTTTCGGAAGTCTTCGGACTCTCTTGGGAAGCTGCTGCAAAATTGGACTGCTACCTGACTTCCTCTACCAGTGCTGAAGACAATTACCAACTTGCGACTCTTCGGTACCCAACTTCTACCGACCTACGACGATTCGACCTACGGACCCTAGGTGTTGCATACTCGTGAAACACAGTCATAAGTATGGCGCAGATTCGCATAACCGACCAGATAATACAGAGTAAATACGAATACAGCAGAAGACTTGAGATACATGGACTGACTCTTACCTGACTCGGACTGCAATCGAACACTCTCAATCATTCATCAGGGGTGTGAAAGCCCTGGCCTTGGACAGAGACGAAAGGCCAGGGTCTGAGATCATCCACGGACGAATGGAGGGAGGAGAGAGACGAAGGGAGGAGGAAAGGGAAGATGACGTCAACTCAATGTTCCCAAAGATAGTATCTTGAAATGTCAAAGATTGCGAAAGTCCGAAATGTTGCGAATACAGTTTCCCACAATGTCTCAGATATCGATCTCACAAGGTCAAGTACACCTCCAGAGGCAGATGAAATCAGGTCCCACAAGTAGTCCTCAACCTAGAGTCCCAATGTCATCAAGATTCGTAACCATCTTTCATACTTATAATAGTCCCGTAGGAGAACGTCGTGCTGCTGGGCTGGGCTGATGATTGCGCTGCTCTAGCTGTCACGCTACTTCCTCCTTGCCGCTGCGCGCTGTCTCCCTCGCTGCTCCTGCCTCTAGTTGAATGGTGCGCTATTCTCACTAGCGCTGGGCGTTGCGCTAATCTGCTGATGCTGGAGCGCTGCGCTGAGTATAACATAAAATAAGAAGGTCGTAGTAATTCAAGATAAATGTTGATATGTGTTATCATATTATTGACTTATTAGGTTTCGTAAAGTAATTGATMCAAGAATAGGATAGCAAAAAAAAAACAAGAGTAGATATCCCATGAACAAAGTCATAGCTTCGTCCTCAGTTTGATATGAAGTACAAAAAAGAATTCACTACTAACCTCTTTTGTAGTGCTGGGCCGGCCTCCTACTTGCTGGTACCTACCGGACTGGACCGTTGATCTGATCAACGGTCCAGATTCGAGCTGGACTTGCCGCCTAAACGCAGCAGCCTCTCAATTGCACCATGCTGGACCGGTACCAGCCCCTGTCCGAAACGCCGTGCCTTTGGCCTACCTGGGCCTCATCTGAACCGTCGTCCCCTTAGGCCTACCTTGCCTACCTGGAACCGGGCCCTAACTGGGGCCCGTGTGGCTTAGAATGCCACACACTCCCCCCCTTGAAGACCGAGCTAACTGCGAGGGCGAAGTTGTCTATCCGATGTCTGTACGGGGGGGGGCAGGTTGGGCAGCTTCCTTGGCAAGTCGTTGTTTTTCGTAATGTGTGAAGATGAGGGGTGTTGTCGCCTTCAGGTCAGCTCGTGAAATCCAGCGTGTGTCGTTAGGATCGCATTGCTTAAATGTAACATCATTGGCTTGTTGCCATGCTTGCGATGAGTGAGAACGAGGTCGACCTCCCGGTGACCATCCATCGAAGGAGCGCCGTGTGACCGTCTGCCCGGGAAGTCCGCTGCGGAAGCTGGAGTGTAGACCGCCAACTTTGAAGCGTGAAATACCGGGTGTACCATCAAATGGGGGGGGAATCTCGATGATGAAAGATGGACCCCTTGCGTCGTCGCCAACTGCTGAAGTGACCTTCCATGGTCCAAACCACTTGAGGAGCTTGCGCGAGACGTGCTGCTCGAGCGCGAATTCCTCGGAGGTGACCCAAACCAGGTCGCCAGCGCGGATTGGACATGGGATGCGACGCCGGTTCGCTTGCTGCAGTTGCATACGGACCTGAGCCTTTTGCATATTTGCGCGGGCTTTGGCCAGCAGTTCCGTGTACTTGGGGGGAGCAAGCGGCGTCGATATCGGCAGCCCGTGGAAGCAAAATGTCAGAGAAGATACGTCCTTTCCGTCCACCGTGATRCAACTCGAATGGAATCACGCCAATCGCCGGGTGCACCGAAGTGTTATTAGGGAACTCAATGTCGGGAAGGCGGTCAACCCAGTCCTTCTGATCCGGGCGGATGAGTGTGCGGAGCATCATCTGCGTAGTCTGGTGCGCACGTTCCGTTTGCCCATCCGTTTGAGGATGCCGTGCGGAACTCGGTTTCATGCTGGTGTCGAATTCCACCATGAGTGTCGTCCAAAAGGCTGACATGAAATGAGTGTCGCAGTCGCTAACGATGTCTTTCGGAACGCCGTGGCTGCAAAACCAGCCAGTATGCAAAAGTCGTGCGAGCTCGGGAACCGTCATATACTTGCATGGAAGAAATCGAGCGTACTTGCTCAAACGGTCAACGACCGTGAGAATACCATCATGGCCAAGGCGATCGCGAGGGAAAGGACCGGTCACATCCATAGCAATGGAGAGACCTCGTTCCCGAGGAATCGACAATGGTTTCAGTTCATCGTACAGGAGGTGCTGGCGCCTTCGTTCCGATGGCAAACTGCACATGACTGAATGTAGACGTCGCTGATGATGTCCGGCGAATGAAATCGTTGGCGGAGTCGTGCAAGTGTGCGTGCGATGCCAAGGTGTCCTGCCAGCCGCGAATCGTGGTACTCGCCAAGGAGGCGAGTGCGCAAGATGTGGTCTTGGGGAACACACAACAAGTCCTTGCCTCTTATGGAGAAGCAAGTAGCCGTTGACAATGCGATAATTGCTTGCCGACGGGTGATCCGATGATAACTCGACATAGAGTGTGGAGAATCTCGGATCCAACTTGAAGCCGTTTATGAAATGTTGCTGCAGGTTCTCGTCGAGGCCGAATGTGGAGTGCATCAAGGCGCAAAGATCAGGTCTTCACGAGAGAGCATTCGCTGCCTTGTTCGAGGAGCCCGGTATATGCTTCGAGGTGAAGTCGAACTGTTCAATGAAGTACATCCATCGACCGATCGTGCTGCTCACCGTGTCTTGCGTCTTGTAATAAGTTAACAGATTGTTGTCCGTTGCCCACATGAATCGCTGACGCCCGAGGAGAAAGTGACGCCAACGCTCAAGTACGGTGACAAAAGCTAGCAGTTCCTTCTTCCTTGCATCATCAAGAGTGTTGATGGGTGGCACCTTTTGGCTGAAGTACTCAACCGGATGCCAGTCTGTGTCGTCATGCTGTTCCAAAACCGCGCCAATGCCGACACGGGAAGCGTCAGTAGTCACTTTGGTAGGCAAGGTCGGGTCATAGATGCTTAAGAAGGGAGCTTGGAGCGAAGCCGTCTTCAGCGTGTGGAACGCGTGTTGGGCTTCGTCGTTGAATGCGAAGGGCACCAAGGAGGACTGAAGTCACGACAATGATGCAGCGATCTGTTGAAAACCTTTGACGAAGCGCATGTAGTATGATGCTAAGCCAAGAAAGGAGCGGAGGTCAGTAGTACACTTGAGGTCCGACCAATCTTGAATGGCTTGTACCTTGTCCGCGAGCGGTCGAATGTCGTGAGGCGTAACGTAATGGCCTAAGTACTCTAGCTCTTGCTGGGCAAACTCGCACTTGTCGCGGTTCGCCTTGTACTTGGCGATACGGAGCCGCTCCAACACGACGCGAAGGTGCTCGATGTGCTCGTCCAGTATCCGGCTATAAACCAAGATATCATCAAGGCAAATGAGTATGGTGCGGTCGAGCAAGTCGCGGAATTCCGTCGTCATAGCCGCTTGGAAAGTAGTCGGGGCGTTGGTGAGACCGAAAGGCATGACGATCCACTCAAAGTGCCCATATTGCGTCTTGAACGCGGTCTTGTACCTATCTCTTGGTTGGATCTCGATCTGGTGGTAGCCGGATTTGAGGTCAAGCTTCGAGAAGTACTTGGCGCCGCCTAGTCACTCGAGAAGATCATCGATCCGAGGGAGAGGGTCGACGTTCTTGATCGTTTGCGCGTTAAGTTTCCGATAGTCGATGTACAAACGAAGGCCCTTGTTCTTCTTCCGGACGAAGAGAACGGGAGCAGCGTATGGCGAACAGCTAGGGCGAATCCAGGCTTTGGCCAAGAGGTCATCTAGTTGTGCCCGAAGCACTTGAAGCTCTTCTTCGCTCATGCGGTAGATACATCCGTGCGGAGGTACGGCGCCGCCTTCGAGAGTGATCCCGTGGCGTATGGGCCAATCTGGTACTACTCCGGCGGGAGCTTGGAAGACATCCTCATAGTTGTCCAACAACTCAATGATGTGTGGGTCTGACGTATCCGTCTTGTGCTGATCATCGGGTGGGAGGGTGTGAAGAAAACATATACCGATCTTCTCGATATCGTTTCGCTGGATGGATTGGCGAATACTCGCCGTGGAGACCACGTGACAACCAATCGAAGGATGAGGAAGCGGCACCGTACACGGGACTAGTTCACCATGCCGATCACGAAAGTGAACGGTGCGTCGATAGAAGTTCACCGGATGGTCTTCGCTTTGCAGCCACGACATGCCTAAGATCATATCAAACTTAGTGTCCAATATGTCCAATATGTCGAGTACAGGCAAAGTACACACGAGCACAGAGTCAACGCAACAATCGATTGACTTTTGCGTGTGACCATCGACCAACGTGACGTGCGTAGGCTAACTTTTCCTTCGAACGCGGGGGCCTAGCCCGGCGCTAGTAAACGTCAGAAAGATGCAAAGTGTTTGGCTGATGTAGTTGTGAGTCGCTCCACAATCGATCAAGGCACTGCAGGCCGCCTTTCCGATCTGAATGCGGATGTAGAGGAGCGGTGCGGCGATGTCGACGTACCGTTGCGTTGCATACTCGCGGTCGATCTTTGCTAGATAGTTACAAAGATCGCCAACGGCTACTCCGCCGTCTGTCGACGGAGGTGGTACTATAACGTGCAAGTACTCACGCAAATGTGCCATTAATGCGTTGCAATGTGGTGTTGGCAAAGAACCGTTGGAAGTCCTTAACTGTCAACGGGTCGAGTTCCTCAAGACTCGCCCAAGTTGATGGATCCTCCGATAGAAGGGCTGGTGAAGCAACCGGTTTGTTGGCCGACGGCGGAACTACCGCGCATGCACTTAAATCTTGCACGTGGAGAGGCTGGTTCAACAGTGGGACCAGCTCGACAACATAGTTCTCAAAATCAATGCGAGAACTTGCGACTATCGCGGTGTCCCCGGACGTGAGAGAGAATGCTAGCAAGGCAGCCGAGTCCGGCGTACTGGGAAGTGTTGTCGCTGCACTTCCCACGGTGCTCAGTTTCCCGAGCCCGGACGTTTGACATTTTCCTTGTCGAGGCAGGCGCTTGTGATGTGTTTGGCGCGGTTGCACCACAATCAACATCCCCATTTCTGTCTCAACTTAAACATGTCTTCGGTAATACCGAACTTCGTCCATGGTGACTGTCGTGCTCCATCCGCCGACGCTGGTTTCGCCTTGTGTTTTCCCCTCGGGGTCTTGAGCGTTGAGGTGGTATCGCTGCCGCCACATCTTCGTCACTTGATGTAGACGCGGCTGCGTGGTCCTCACTAGGTCCTTGTTGGACTGCTGCTGCTTGCGGCGTCCGTTGACCTTTGCCTTTGTCCACATAACCGGGCTGTTGGCGGGCCTCGTTGGCCGCACGCCGATTACCTTGGATTAGTTATCTTGCCTTTGAGATCATGTCATCAAAGGTCTCATACTGGAATTTGTTGCCGAGAGCAGTTGGCAAGGCGTCGCATGACCGAGCGAAGAATTCGGCCCGGATTGCGTCGAATGGTAAGTTCAACTCCGGGGTGGCGATGAGTCTTTGACACTCCATCAGCCACTCCCGTGAAGGTTGCTGGCCTTGAAACATGCGGAAGATCTTGTTCAACGCGTGATGCCTGTCGTTGTTGACCATGAACCGGGTCTTCCGTTTCTTCTCGAATTCCTCCCACGTAATTTTGGTGTGGAGGGTAGCGATGGTGCATTCCAACGTGACGGCTATGTGGGTCATGAAAGCCTGTGCCCCTCCGATGAGTTGGAGATAGAGTGCGTCAAGCCGCCGTAGTTCTCGAGTGTGGTGTACATCCGCCTCCGCGTTGAAAGCCATCCACCATTGCAGCGGATCAGTCTTGTGATAGTCATCGAACGTCTCGATCTTGAAGTTCGGCATCTTCCATTCCTTGGCACAGCAGCCGGTCGTTGCTGAACGCGGTCGCTGAGCGTCTGCAGTTGATTGCTGACTGTCGATGTTCCAGCAAACTTGCTGATGTCGCCAAGGGAGGCGACCACGTGGTTGTTCCACTCCTCGAGTTGCTTGGCTTGCGGGGCCAAGGCCGGGCTGCAGTCTGCTACCGCGCTGCCTGTCGACGCAGCTGCCGACAGTCGTGTCAACCCCGTGCTGACATTGGACTGCAACTGGTCGTTGATTGTCTGCTGGTGGTTGTTAGCGGCCTGTAGTGTGCTGACCTCGGCCTGCAGGGCTTTAAACGTTCTTTCGTGGTGGATGAAGACGTGCTGCATGGCTAGCAGTTCACGTCGCTGCCAATTGCACGTTGTCGGGACCGGCGGGTCCCGAATGACTTCCCATCACTCAAGAGCTTGTATAGGGCCAATTTGTGCACGACAGAGAAATCGGGAATAGGGAGGAACGGAAAGGGAAAAGAGCAAAGGGCTAAGCTGGCGTGAGCAACGGCGCCCCGGGCTGGGAACCACAGGAAAGAGCTAGCAGCGGCAGGAAAAACGAGCGCGGAGGCTCGGGCGTGGAAGGGCGCAGCCTGAGGACAGACGAGGCACTAGAGTTCGAGACAACGAAGGCCAAGGGGATGCATGGGACCAAAGGGAGAGCAATGGTAGTGGGGACAAGGTGTCGGGGGCCGCCGACGGGACTAAGTGTCGGGGGCCGCCGACGGGACTAAGTGTCAGGGACCGCCGACGGGACTAAGTGTCGGGAACTGCCGACGGGACTAAGTGTTGGGGGCCGCCGACGGAACTAAGTGTCGGGGACCGCCTACGGGACTAAGTGTCAGGAACCTCTGACGGGACTAAGTGTCGAGGACCGCCGACGGGACTAAGTGTCGGGGACCGTCGACGGGACTAGGTGTTGGGGACCACCGGCGGGACAAATGTCGGCGGTCCACGGCGGGACAAGTACCAAGGAATAGCGTGGGACAAGTGGCGGGGACTCGTGACGTCCCAAGAGAAAAAGGCAAGGAGCGACGTGAGGTGCAAATAATTAAAGCAAGGCGTACCGTCAAAATCAAGGATCTTGACGGCCAAAGAATATTAGCTCCACTACTGTGGGTACTAGTGGGAGCGAACGGAGAGGCTGAGAAGAGAAAGAAAAGTGAAGGAAATCAAATTGGGAGGCATGGGAGCAATCCGAGAAATCTCGGATCAGCCTCCCCCAAGAAAGTTGAGTAAAAAGAAAGCCCATGGGAAAATAAGGCCCCCGGGGTAAATCGGAGTAGGGGAGCCCACTGCGGGAGAGGAATGGAAGTAAAAGGAGGCTCCCATGGGCATGGGAAGGCCAAAATTGCAGTCCGGGCTACAACAGACTGCACCATGAGGAGAGGAAGGGCCAAAACTAAGAGGAAGGGCCTAGAAAAGGGCCTTGATGGCTAGTTGACACTTGGCATGCAAAAAGGAAAAGGAGAGAAAAAAAAGAATGTGGGAGAATAAAACAAAATGAGTGAGAGGGAGTGAGTGAGTTGGCCGTCAGTAGGGACTGCAGGAAGTAGGGACTGGCAGGTTCCTACTGTCCACAAGTGGAGGGAAAAGAAAAGAAAAGAAAAAGAAAAAGAAAAGGAAAGAGAGAGGAAAACACAAAAAGGCACTAACAGCCAAAAACGATCACTTGAGGAGGTGCCTCCGTGACCAGATTCATCCTGGAATATGCCGATTGCAAAGGACCTTGACTTTCTTTGATTTTTGCAGAGAAAATCAAAGAAAATCAAGGCCCCATGCAACCGAAAAATAACGGATTTCATGGAGGAGGAGAAACATATGTTTTAGATGCATCCGGAATCAAAATCAAGTCCGGACGCATCCGGGAGTTAGCCATTTGTTTTCTTTCAAGCAAGGGGCTAGTTGTGAGGGAGTGGGGCTAGAGAATTGACCCGTACTGCAGTCCGAGTTACAACGGACTGCATAAGGATGCCTAAGCTAAGCGAAAATGAGCTACGACGAGGCCAATGGGCTAGAAAAAGGAGTTTTCGGCATGAGGCAAACGGAGACGGTAAACGGCAACCGTGAGATGAGATCTCACAGCCGGGAAAAATCGGCATGCAAAGGAGGAGTGTTGGGCCGTCGAGGACAAGGGGACCAAAAAAATGAAATGAGGCACCATCCGGGATGTTGTCGGAGACCAAAGTGGACCCAAATAATAAAAGTCGGAAAAACAGGGCGCGCGCTGGCGGGACTACCGAAGGCAGGGCTAGTAACTGGAGTGAAGTCGTAAGTTGTGAAGCAGGTCGCATATCATATCAAGGAATTGAAGCGGCGCGTCGTGCCATCACCAGGAAATTTCAGAGAAATGGTAAAATATGGGTGAGAGTTTTTTCAAATATTCCTATTACCAGCAAACCTACAGAAGTAAGAATGCATTATTTTGGATATAGCAGGGCCCTTCGCTACTTATCTTCAACTTTCCTGCCAGCTTACGCTACGGCGCTTGCCATGCCATTTGCGCAACACTAAGAGGCGGCGGGACAAAAAAATGGAACTAGTGCGGAGAGTGTCGGGGACCCGGGGTGTTTTGAAGGGAGCCTTAGGCCGAGCAAAGAGAATAAACAACGGCATTAGCGGGCGGCGCTATCGAGATCAAGGATCTAGACGGTGGGAAATACTAGCACTACTAGTGCAAGCACCAGCGGAACCAAATGGGAGGCCCCGGGAGGAAGGCAAGGAGGAATAATGGTGGTAGGGGGCTTGCCCAGCTAGGCCTGAGAAAATAGAGCCCAAGGGGCTCCACATGAGAAAATGGTTGTCCGAGGAAAATTGGAGCAAGGGGGACCAAAATCGAAAATAACGGAGGCAAAATGGAGCTCCCTAGGAGCATGGGGGTGCCACTATTGCAATCCGAAGTATAACGACCTAGTGACTGTTGAGAATATAGCCTTGGGTGGGGTTCTAAAGCCTAGAGAAAAGACTGCACAGCTCCTTGACACTTGTCACAACTGAAATAAAAGAGAAGGAGAGAAGAAGGGGGAAAAAAGGAGGGAGAATGAGACAAAAGGCGATAAATGAGTGGAGAGGAATGTGTCGGTCTGTTGGGACTGCTGCAGTAGGGATTAGCAGGTCCCTATGATGACCTCATCCCTCCTAGATTCAAGGAGGGTAACCCGGATTGCAAAGATATGGCCCTTGGGGCCATATCTCCACAAAATCTGAATTAAAGAGAAGAAAATGAGAGAAAATGCAAAAATGAGTTGCCCGTTGTTTTTGTGAACCATAGATCTGAGATCAGGTCTCATGGTGGAGGAGAACTAGCCGTTTTTTGTGGGGCAGCACAAAACGACTAGCTCTGGAATGATGTGGTAGACCAAAACGGAAAGAAACAAAAGAGGGAAAAGACAAATTTGTGCATTTGGCCCTAGAAGAGAGCCAGATGCATCAGAAATTGAGAAAATGGACTTAGAGGCCCAAAATTGAAGTAAGAACCACTTGGGGGTAGCTCGAAATATTGTACACCTTGGATCTCAGCTAGATCCAAGGCTGAAAATGTGCCGCCACACGGGAAAACAGGTCGGCCTACTCAAAAGAGGCCTAGATCAGAGAAGGGCAAGGAAAAGGCCTCTACGCCTTCAATTTTCAATAAAGGCTGCACCTTGGGCTTGGGGACCCTATGAGACAACATTTTTGAAAATGTGAAGAGCTCAAGGGAGGCCAAGGGGTAGTCCGAGTTGGTACCAACCACTCGGACTGCATGTACTTGGCCAAAATGAGGCCCTGGTACCTCCGGAAGGGCCTAGTGGTGAAAAATTGCCTTGGGGGTACCTCGGTCCACCTTGAGGCACATAGGAAGGCCTATGGGCTGGGCGGTGCACCTGTTTCAGCGAACAAAACCTGGAGGTTCAGTCCGCCACTCTCACACTTGCATGAGGAGAGCCCATGCTGCCCAATTGAGCCCATGAGAGAGCTCTACTCACTTAGAAGTGAGAGGAGGGGAACCGCTACCTGTCTAGAGCCTGGATATGGTGATAGGGTAGAGGAGGAAGCTCTAGAGGTTGTACAGCAGTGAGGAAGGTAGTCCGCCATAGCCCCAGGCTGTGGGAGAGAGGGAGAGGCTGGAAGGAGTCCCCATTAGCCCTTCTAGAGGGGAGGATTCCCTGGCCAAGGTGAGAAGAGCCCACCATAGCCTGGAGAAAAGTGAAAAGAAAGGGGGAGAGGAGCTTGGGGAAGGTGGAAGCCATAGCCGGGGAGGGAGCACCAGGATTAAGACTCCATCACCAAGGGCGCTAATAGAGGTGAGTGGTGAAACGAAGTTCCTTCTTCTTCTTCTTCTCCTTCTTCTTCTTCTTCTTCTTCTTCCTTCCCCCCCTCCTTCTTCCCCCTCTTCTTCTCCTTCTTCTCCTCCTCCTTCTCCTTCTTCTTCCTCTTCTTATTTCTATCCCAATCTCTCATCTTGGTCTCATTTGGTAGTAATGTGTGTTGCGATTTCTCCCAGGATGCTCCGCTGCCCTTCCCCTTGTGTTTGGCCTGTTCAATCCATCATTCTGGTCTCATTTGGTGATGGTATGTGTTGTGATTCATCCTAGGATGCTCCGCTGCCCTTTCCCTTGTGTTTGGCCTGTTCAATATCTCATCTTGGTCTCATTTGGTAGTAATGTGTGTTGCGATTCATCCTAGGAT
>BFEA01000183.1:391762-415843 GCA_003427395.1 Chara braunii
TCTCTCTCTCTCTCTCTCTCTCTCTCTCTCTCTCTCTCTCTCTCTCTCTCTCTCTCTCTCTCTCTCTCTCTCTCTCTCTCTCTCTCTCTCGTCCCGTCGTCCACTGCTTCTCCTTCCATCGATGTCCCCCTTTGCGCGCACCCCAAGTAACCTCACCCTTTCCCTCTCCACCTTCTCCTCTTGATATATGACTAACGTACCCTCACTTGTTACATTGCCAGGGGATGAACGGTGAAAAGAGTCAGCCTCACTTGGTGGAAAAAGAGGGCAAGGGGAGGGCAGCTGGTCCCTTGTGCCACCAAGAAGGAGCAAAGTGAAAGACTTTTAAGCTTGGGAAGAGCGGAATCATTGAGAAGAAAGTGAAGACAAGTGTGAGTTTTGGGCAAGGTCAGTTGACTCAACCATTCCCCCCGACTGCATGACTAAGGAAAGAGCATGGCTTGACTGCGGAAAGAAGGAAAAAGGGTGGAAGAACCATGGAAGAGGAAAGAACTTGGCTTGCGGGAAGGGCGATGTGTTGATCCAAACGGGGGATGGATGCTGTTCGTTGTCTGTGTGGGAATTGTGCAGGTGAGTAGCTTGGGATGACTTGAGCGCTTGGTTGGGACGGGAGTATGCGACGGGAGAAGACCGGAAAGGGGGTAGCCTTGTGTGATATGGATGTGCTTTGGATTGGCGCATGCTAGGCAGAGGCCCGAAAAGACTAAGGGCCGCAATGGTATCATGAATGAAATGCGTAGGCCAGGCAAAAAGAATGATAGAGGCTAGGGGGAAAGTCGTGCGGCCTCGTCTGATGATGTCGTAGGCCATTAGGGACGTTAGGAAAAAGGTGCGTGGCCTAAGGATAACGCTTAGCCTACGCACGTAAATAAGAGAGATTCCCAATGAAACCCCTAGACTGCCTGAGTATTGGAAGGAGCAATTGCCTACGAAAACAACGGGGAATCGAGAATCTACGCTTGCGACAGTCGACCAACGAGGCTACCACCCAAAGCAAGGGCCGAGCTACATCCGCAATGTTAAGCTCTCTCGCCCTATCGGCCCATCCCCCTCCATACCAAAGCATTAGGTGGGGGTGGCCCCGGGACGAATGACCCGCGCCCAGAGCTTGAGCGTGGCAAGTCGAGCCAAGTGGGACCCGCAGCGGGGTCGACCAAGGCTCGAAAGTCTATCGGGGTTCGGCCCGCCAAAAATGGTGGAGGTGACGGGCATGGGTTAAACTGACCCATACGATCTCGAGGGGGGCGCCCGACGCATGTGCGCGAACATAACTTAAGATAAGGAACGAAAACTTGTTTATGCTCTATTCCCTTGAGAGAATCAGATTTGAGGGCGGTTGGGCGCATGGCAAGGCCAGGGCTGGAGGGATAACATGCGTGGTGCACAAGTTTGTTAGCCACCCCCTTGGGAGGTGACTCTAGTCCTCCTTTCGGGTTGATGTTCGTCAGTCCGGGGAAGCCTTGGGCAAGCCGCAGGTCGACCCTTCCTCTTTGTGTGAAAGAAGGGCTCCGTGCACTTTCACTTGAAATGCTTGAAGGAACCTCATATGAACAAAACGGAAATCAAGAAAGAACAATCCCGCCCTATGAACGGACACACAAGTGAAGATGAGGGGAATGAAGGGAGTTGCTAGACTCCAAGAAAACTAGCTCACCCTTGAAGATGCGCATGAAAAGGAACCGGGAACGATGTATGGAAGCTAGGGGTGAGTGGCACACACGGTCCCGATAGAAAACCACCGTGAGGCATGGGTAGGAAGCGTTGGGAGCACCATGGGAAAGGCACCTGTATTATATGTGTCCCACTTGGGACTTGTGATTGCATGAAGGGGAATTGAGCGTCCTGTCATTTCGGAAGGAAAGGATGGGTCGACGCCGGCTGGTGCGGGTTGCGAAACGTCGTTCTCTTCGGATAGGCCGCCGGGTTTCATGTGCAGGGTCATGTCACCGAGCCGTTGGACGGGTGTTGGCACGCCGGTTGATTAGTAGCATTCCCACCCGGGTAGGTCCGAGCTTGGCTCGGCGCCTTGCCCAGATGGGGTGCGAAACGTCTCCTCAGGTGGGGCCTAACTTGTTGACGGATAGGCCGCCGGGTTTCATGTGCAGGGTCACGTCACCGAGCCGTTGGACAGGTGTTGGCACGCCGGTTGATTAGTAGCATTCCCACCCGGGTAGGTTTGATGGGGTGCGAAACGTTTTCTCAGGTGGGGCCTAACTTGTTGACGGGCGGGGAAATACCATTGCACGTGGGGCCCGGAGGGAGCTCCGGAGGCGATTAGTAGCCTCTCGTGATATGGCATGGTAAAGGCTGATTCTTGTCAGATCGAATTTTGTCCCCATCGAGTACGCGGGGTGATTCCCGGTGCCAACGGGGGTGTACAAGAGGGGCAAGACGGGATGGGGTATTATGGGCAAGAAGGTGAGGGTGTCCCCCCATTGGAGTCTGGGTACCGCGCTCGCAACGGTTGAGATGTGGTTGAGGTACGAGATAAAACTCTGCCGATAGTAACAGTGGAGAGCCCACTTTTGGGAAAAGGCCGGTGAGGAGATGACCGGCCTGTATGCGAGGATTGCTGGATTTTTTTCCTTTTTGTGCCTCCCTCTGTAAAGTTGCTCGAGATTGGTGGGAAGGAACCAAGCCTTCTAAGTCTATTCTCGTCCCCTATCTAGGTCCGCACGATTGAGAGGAGATGGAAAAGAGCAAGGATAGGAGTCGGAAGGAGAGGAACCCAGAGAAGGAATGTCGGCGGTTGGTGACCGGCTGTGGGTACGGCGGGGCAACGATACTTGGGAAATGGGCACGGGGAAAATTTAGGGAGACCTTGATGAGGGGTCTAAAACAATTCTCATCTAGGACTACGGCTGACCTAACCGAGGACTGATTGGTGCTCTTTTGAAAAAGCAGGACTCGACAACTAGGGAAGGACAAAATGGCGTGGTGGTTGTCCTTGCCAACCTACTCCGGCGGACCAGAGATGCCGGTAGACGTGAAGGGTGGGGTGTCGGTTGTAATGCCGAAAGAAGGAACTTGGATGGACATGGAGCCGGCATACCAAACTGTGATGCTGGTTGAAAGTGATGCATTCCTATGGATCGAAACAATGTGGACCAAAGTTAGGTTGACAAGGTTAGCGCCAAGCCTGTTGGACTTAGAGTTTCGGGGAACCGTGGAGGCCCGGGGATGGGTCTACCTGTCTAAGGAAAGGGAAAATGTCATGATTATAGAGCTTGCCTTAGGAGTACTCCCATACAAGTTGTTCAAGGAGGCCGAGCGGGAAGTGGTGTGGGCTGCGTGCCAACGGGTGGAAATGGTGATGGAAAAGATTGACGTGCGGGTGGATAGAGGGAATGTACGGAAGCCCTTTAGAACCCTGAGGTGTGTCATGCCGCCCTTCAGGGTAGACGCCGTCTTCGGGACCCAGAGCAGGCTGGTGCGGATATGCAGATCCATGGCCAACCTGGGACTTTACCAAGGGGCCTGTCAGGACTTTTTCCGCCTGTCAATCGAAATGGGGCCGTTTGAAGGGAACTGGGCAAGGGAGCTGGCCACGATACGAAACCATCTTACCTGTGACTGGGTAGGGGTAGAAATTGAAACCGCCATGTCCCTTTTGTGGCTAGAAAGGGTGTGGAATCCGATCAGGGAAAACGAGTCGTAGGACGAGATAGTTGAGGGGGACGTGGAGTCACTCGGAACTGTGTACCTGTCTAGGGAGGGGTGGCACTTGTTCTGTGTATGCTTGGCCGCGGGATGGGACCCGACGTGGATCTTAGGGGACGCCGAGCGACTGACCTGGGAAATGGGTTGGGAATTTGCAAACGAAGGATGGGATGAGGTGAGGAGCAGGGTCGTGTTGGGAGGATGGGAGGAGCTTAGGTTACCGTATCAGCTGGTTCAGACCTGGGTCCCGCACTTCGTGGCGGATTGTTTCGGAGGGTACGAGCATGTCCGGTCGGTCGCGGATTCGTTAAGAGAGGTGGAACTGGGGTTCACCTGGTTGGCAAAGGCTTACTATAGGACCTCGCTGCGATTAGGGCCCTTCCACGGGGACCGGGCCAAGGAAGTGGTTGAGATCCTAGAGGCCCTTAAGAACAACCGGCTTACAATGGAGGACGGGGTGGAGGAGGCAATACTCCGCCGCGAAGTGACCACGACCCCCTCGTATGTAGGGGATGTGTTCCTGCTATTTGAACAAGCGTGGACGTAAGAATAAGCCCAGGGGCTCACACGCGTAGGAAGGAGGGATAACACAGGCACAACTAGGGGATGCTGGAGGGGATTCTAGGATTAAAACGAGATACGTGAAATCGTGTTGGATGCAGCAGTTGAGGACTAGAAGCGGAAAGCGGCGCGACATGGCCAGGCGACAGACGCTCTGGGAGGGTCGGCCCTGCGGAATTCGGCCGCCTCGGATCTCGGAAGGAAGGTTGGGAGTTACCATGCCAACCAAGGGTGGGGTGCACAACCCGGTAATGGATTGGGTGGTGGTGGAACTAGAATGGCGCGCAAGGGGGGACTTCGGGGGAGTGAGCCCGGATCTGCCGGGGCGTGTGCACGCCACGGGGTCCCTGTACCTATCCAAAGAGGGGTGGAGGACCTTCGAGGTGGCCTTGGCTGCCGGCGGCGACCCCGTGCGGATGTTCGACGGGGGGTGGCAAGTAACCTGGAGGGAAGGATTCACGTTCGGGACGATATGATGGCAGTCGTTCGAGTGCTCGAAGTGGGGGCCTGCATCTTGCCCCACGAAAACGTGCGTAAGAGTTTGCCGCCCTTCCTACTCGGCCGCTTGGGGGGAGCGGAGCGTGTGGAGCAGGCGGTGGCAGCTTTGAGTAGGCTAAGTTTTAGTGACATGACGGTGTGCCAAGAATATTACCGAGCCTTCTTAGAGTCGGGCCCCTTTCAAGGAGACCAGGAATACGAGGTGTTGAGAATTCAGCATGCTGTCATAACAACCAGGCCAGGAGTACCCGCGATAGCTGAGGAAGTTATGTGGGGGGTGGTCAGGCGCGAGATAGGTTGCGGCTTGACCTGTGTGGACGATGTCCACCGACTATTCGAGGAAGCAGACGAATAGGGGCACAGGGAAGGAGGTAGGGAGGCTAGGGGGAGATTGGTAGGAAGCTAGAACATGGTTGTGATAACGGAGGGAGAATATGGGGAAAATAGAAAAAGGAGAGATTTTTGTATTATTTTTCTGTGTGGGAAACTTGCAGGGCAATGGCAAGGAGACGTGTCTGTACGGCGCAGCGACCCGCGCTCCCGTGGCCGTCCTTGGAAATCGGCAACGGATGGGAAGTGTCGCTCCCAACGAGCTACGAGGTCCGGGGAATAAATGTGGAATGGCGAGCGGTGATCTTGGGGCGAAACCAAGCCTTCATGATGGTGGAATGCCTATGGAGTGGGATGAGATTTAATAGGGGGCCAGGGCGCCCTGTATACCGACCTCAGGGTGACTGGGGCTCTGTACTTCCCGGAGACCGGCAGGCAGATGTTGGGAATGAAGTTGGCCTTGGGGCATGGGCTGCTACCGGCTTTTTGGAGAGCGGCCAGGGCACTAAACCGGATAGGGCACGAAGTTAGGGGGAGAAGGAACGTGGGCTTGAGGACGCGGGTAGAAGAAGGGGGATGGCGAGAATTCAGGGCCCCGACATCTGGCCTGTGCTGCCGGGTGCCCCGGTTCATGATAGATCTGATATTCGGAAGCCTCTCCCGGGCAAGGGAATTGGTGAGTTCGACCATAGTTTGGAACCACCACTTCAAACCGCAAACGACCGGGATGTTTTACGACGTGGCAGTGAGGCACGGGCCGTTTTGGGGAAACCGGGCGCATGAACTACTTGAGCTCATTGAGATTTTAATATTTGGGACGCCCCACCTATCCTTCGAGGAATTTGAGCCAATAATCATTAGGGAAATTGAGATGGGGGAAAACTACCTTGCGGGAGTGGCGAGAATGTTCGAAGAGCCAGACGAGGGAAATGGGCCTGAGGAGCCGGTGTGAGCAAAACGTCGAGGAAGGCCGCAGGGATAAGGTCTTTCGAAAGGAACGGCAGAGATAAGACTAATGAGCCGGCAAGGAGGGAGCGACCAAAGTCCTTTCTCGACCAGAGGGTGGTAGGAAGGATGAGGATGGACGTGGCGACCAAAAGGGTGAAGAAAATGTCGGGGGTGAACAAAAGGAGGAGGAAGACCGGCCATAGGGGTGGGAAAGTCTACCCACCTTGAGGGCGCCGCCCTCGAAACAGGGGAGAGGCAGACCGGGAACACCAGCCAGGGCCATTAGAATCGGTATAAAGGAATAACTGGAGTTTCGTAATAAATAAGGAAACCATGAAAATGATGTGGCAAGAGGAAAGGAGGGAGATGTGGGTGAGAAAGAATCTGGGGGCTAAGGGAACCCTGGGGGCTGAGACCTACCTGTCATGGCAATTTTTTTTTTTTCTCCATATACAGGGCTAGAGAAAGAAAGAAATGGCAACGGGCGAGGGTGTCGGAAGTCAGCAGGACGACGAGAACCGGGATGTAGACGAAGAGGTAGAGTGAGAAGAGCACGCCTTAGGGGACCGGGATTCAGCAAAGTCGCCAGGGGCTAGAGAAGGGAGCAAGGAAATCCTTCCCCGTGGAAGCTCGGGGAAGGGAGGAGGAAGCAAACGAGGAACCCAGGAAACTAAGGAGGTTAGAGACAAAGGCAGTCCAACACGTCAGCACCAGGAAGGCGCGAAACATAAGAAGGTAAGACTGATAGATACGCGGAAGAGGCTGGCAGAGATAGAAAGGAGGACGACATAATTTAGGGCAAAATTATTCGAAGAAGTAATGAACGAGAGCGAGAGGAACTCGACTGACGGAAGGGTACGAGAGGAAGAGGAGGCAAATCAAGGGAAAGGGAGCCAAAACGCGGATATACAGCAGAGGAAGGATCGGGCCAAGGATCCCAGGGGGACCCCAATAAGGAAAGAGAAGGAAAAAGCAGACTCTCCCAGAAGACCTACCAACCCGCCTCTCTTGGATAGTGGCGCAAGCCGACCTTCGGCGACCTCAGCAATCGCTAGGGGGTGCGAGGGACTTTGGAGTCTGAGGGAGAGAGTACTGGGGTGGTTTGATCAGGAGGGGACTGCGAAGACGAGAGGAAGAACAGATACAAGCAAGGAAGATTTGGGGGCCGGACCGGTGGCAGGGTCAGGAATGGTCGAAGGAGGGCTTATGAAAGTCGTGTCATCCCTCACCTGCGCGCTAAGCAGAAATCAGGGGTACTTGGCCGACGCCAAGAAGAAATTGACTTTTGACGGAGCAAATACCACTAAGTTCTTGATAGATTATGAGAACCTGGCGGCACTCCTGAGGTGGAGCGAGGAAGAGAAGATGGAGCACTTAGGGCAGCACGTGTCGTTGAACCTAGGGAGGGACATAATGGCGATTGTCGCCACAAGTGGGTCATGGAAGGAGGCCCGGGATGTGATGATGAGAAAGTACCTGGCAGCCGAAAATAAAGCCACGGAAGCGGAATTGGCCGCGGTGCAGAGGAAGGACTTCGCAATGTACAATGACTTTCTAAGAGAATTTACTCTCGTAGTGTTGCGCATTCCCGGGGTGACCGACCGTATAATGAGTCTACCATATGCCTCTACCATTGCCACAACATTCGTACCTGTGGGGCCACATTCATATGAATCAGCCCCCTGGTCGCTGTTACCGGTCTATCTGGCGGATAGACAGGAAATTGGTTGTACCCAGAATAAAGGTCTATAAGTGATATTATAGGCCTCCCTGCGCATGATTCTGACAGGGCATCTGCATTTGGCACCCCTCCCGCATCTCGGACAATTGCAGTGTTCAGTCGCTGCAAGTCTTGCACCCACTGCAACGTTCCGTTAGGCTTGACAAAACAGAACCACGGGGACGCATACGGCCCGTTGGAGTAATCGGCTACATGCGTTGGCATCTTCCCATCCAAATAGTCCACCACCTTTTTTTCTTCATCAGGATTAGGATACCTCGCGCCTCTTAGATTCCACGGTTCATGTGGTACGTATGGATCCGAATCATCGGAATTTTATCTACATCCAACCTCCCACGCTGATCGTCATTGAAGGCATAGGCGAGATGCCTCTTCTTCATTAAGTTCATCATCAAGACTTTCTCCTGGGGCGAAAGGAAACCAGACTCTCCTATTATCAACTTCCCCTTATTTTCCTCGTTGATATGACATGGGCCCATCGCGGCCTGCTCCCTCATTCGCCGTATCAACCCACGTTCCCTCTCGTAATAAGCTTCCTCGTTTTCTGTAACGAGAATAGGAATAGGGCGACACTTCTTGTTTATGGTCTTGTACCGCCTTTGGGAACCCTGCTTGAGTCGTCCCCTAAAAAAGGCCGGCTTACAGTTTGTGCCTATATCATTGCAGGGTCCCTTCCTCCTCCGAGAAGCCGATAAGTCAATTTCACTTCTCCTACTTGAGGGTTTTCCAGAACCTGCTCCCTTAATGCCATGATGGCCTCTGAATTTGCGAGATCATGGGCCGCCACTAAGTCCATTGCCTTGTTCACATCGGTAACTGAGTGAAAACACCTCCGCCTTTTCTTCCTCTGTTGGCTGCTCCAAAAGCTGCCTTCGCTCCTTTTCGGACTCTTCCACCGTGAACGAGCCAGGGTTGGGTCGATTCGTTATACTATGGGGTCCCGTGTTTCTGCAGGTGACAGTCTCATAGTTCCCATATGCAGGATAGCACAGGAGCAGGATCATCGAACCGTCCTGCTTGTTGAAGATCAAAGTCTCAGTCCTGCACAGGAACGACCTCCCCAAGAGAATGGCGTGATCTACATCAGGCATGATAAAAAAACATGTCCTCGTCTTCACCTTACCAACCTCAACAACCACCTTCGAGGATGTCCCACAAAACACCGCCTTACAGTTGGCACCATGCAAGATGCCGCAATCAGAACGGTTTATCTCCATTCCCAATATAAGTGCATCTGACTCCTTGATGATATTCATTTCTGCCCCTGTATCTACCATTGTTGTGCACTTTGGCCCTTTTACTACCAGGTCCACCAAACCACACGCCACACACTTCCAGTCCATCTTTGTTCCAGTTTTCGCCCCTTCTGCCTCTTTTGGCAAAATCGTACTCAGATGGACGTTCAGCACTAGCCGTCGGGACAACCTTCCTTAACTCATTGCGGAGTCTTGGTGCAGACGCCAGGATGTCTTTCAGATTCATAAGGTCGTTATGGCCTTGGAGTAATCTATCCACCATCCCCTCCGCATCAAAACCTTCCTCCATCCGAACCGCATACTTCTTCTTTGGTGCTACATTGCGCAAAATCGGTTCGACTTCCTCCTGAACTCCTCCCTTCTTAGCCCTTTGCTCTGCTTGCCTGTCCTCCTCCTGGCGAAGCTTTTCATCTTCGTCATCGCCCTCCTCAATTTCTACGGGCTCTTTCCTTCGTTTCGGCTCGGGTTCTTTTCGAGGAGGCTCCTGGCTAGCACTCGCCTTAGCCTGGCCCCTGGTTTGGGCTGCCAATGCAGCTCTCCCTTGCGACATAGGGGTTCTATGGGTCATACCGGACCTTGGACCTGAATCCCACCGTCGCCACCCTAGGGTACACTTGCCGTGATACCACTGATTTCGGGCCAAATTCATAAAGGAAAACCTTAGGGAGATTTGCTTTCCAATCTTTTATTTCCTCACATATGCCTACCAGCTTCTGCTGGTACCTCCCCATATTTTCCCATAAGTCCTCCATTTTCCCCAGGAGGATCGATGCAGATTCCACTTCTTCATTCGTGACCTCGCCGTCCGGCTCAACGGCTATAGGCTCTTCTCTCGTGATCCCTGCCTGTAGTCTTTAAGTTACTTCTTCACCAATCTCCACCTCTTCCACCCTTATAGGTGGTCCCTCCTTTTCGTGCCACAATCGAAACATGGCTAACGGCGCTTGTCGAGCGGCTATTCGTCTATACGCCTCTGCTCTTACTCCGCCTGGCACCTTGGGATCAATGTACTCCCCGAACTGATCATAGATATTTCCATCCATATTGGACGAGATCAGTCCTTTCTTCTCATCGTCCCGCCTCTCTTGGAAGAAACGTATCGTATGGCCTTGCTCATCGCAATGCCGACAAATAGTCTTCCGCCAATCGAAACAAGCTCTCCCATACCCTTGACCTCCTCCCTGACCACCTTGGTTATCCCATTGACCCCCTCGGCCTCCGCCATTCCTACCTCGCCCTCTTCCGCCGCCTCTTCCTTCGTTCCCTTAATTGCCCTGGCCTTGATTCCCATCTCCAACCATGCTAGCTTGCGAATTCGGTGCAGACGATGGAGGTGGCACCATAGGTTGGGCTTGTACTGCAGGATAGCTCGGCGGCGGCGTACTCGCTTGAGGTCCTGAGTAAGGTATTATTTGTCTTTGCGGAGCCAGGCCGCCCCAAGGCACAAAAGTGTTGAAAATGGGCCATGGCCACTGTCCATATGGTAGTGGTCCTGCTTGTGAGAGCCCCGCATTAGTTGATGGCGCTACCGCACTCGGAGAGGCTACCGCCAATGCTTGAGGTGTTTGCCCCTTCCTGGAGCAGCTCTCTGATGCCTATCTATGTATGAAGGCGTCAGTTAGCCTTGTCCTACGTTTGCCAGGTTACGCTGTTTGCGCTGCGCCTTTACTAGATGTCGCAGCACTGGCTCCTCTTCTTCCCACTCTTCCTGAACAACTTCCTCAACCACCGACTCCTTTTCCTTCCCTTGAATCGTAGTTACCACCTTTCTCTGTACCGCGGTATCCTTTCCATAACCCAATTTCGCGAGTACGTCCGTAATGATCCTCTTCACCCCCAGAGTCCCTGAGGCAGTCGCATCGCGCTCCTTCCTTTTCCGCCTTTGCTGGCGCATCTGATACCGCTCCACCTGGTCCAAACTTCCCTCTTCCACGCCCTTGTCGATCGTGGCCCAGGTGAGCTTCTCACTACCTCCTCCCTTAATGGTCAACTCCTTGGCCTCAAAGGCGTTGAACAGTCCTAGGAAGATAGCTCACCGTGCCTCTTCTGAAATTCCGGGGACCTTTCTGGTCTTCTTCTTAAACTCCTGTACAAGAGACAGTGGTGAAGTCATCCCTATTCATGGCCTCTAAGTCCGCCGAAGCCAACAAGTCGTCGCCCGGCTTGTACTTCCTCTGCATATCATCCGTGATAGCACACCGTGCCTCTTCTAAAATTTCGGGGACCTTTCTGGTCTTCTTCTTAAACTCCTGTACAAGAGCCCCGACAGTGGTGAAGTCATCCCTATTCATGGCCTCTAAGTCCGTCGTAGCCAACAGGCCGTCGCCCAGCCTGTACTTCCTCTGCATGACATCCTTGAATCTCGCCCCACTACCATTGGCTGCAGTTATAACTTTCTGTACTTCCTTGTGATGGCCATGAAGTACATACTCCGGAACGCATTGGAACTTCACTGCATCCGATAGACCCACCAATGCCCGTTCAACCAATTCCAACCATCCTGAAACTCGTTCTCAATTGAAGTGGAAGGTGTTAACTTTAGGAACGTTGCTTTGTGCCCTCTCTTGCCTATCCAAGGCTTCAATGAGATCATCGACCGTCAGGGCCTTCCCTGCACCATCAGCTAGGCCTCCCGACATGCTGGCCGATTTTCTGGTTCAACTTCCCTGCTAAGAAAAGATAGAAACTTCATTCAGCTACTGACCCTATCATATATCCTATCATTTTCCTACACAGTCATCTCATGAACCCATCTTAACTGACACTACCTCATAGCCTTTTCTGGATTACGAGGCTTCCCCCACATTTCATACAGATTCAACGTTTTACCCCATTTTTTTCAAGTCAGGCAACCAATCAGATCAAAATATAAAAAATAATATCGACTCACCCTTAAAATAATGTTTCACATAATATGCCTTATATGTTTAATAAAACTTCCCTTACATGCTTATTTTCTCACTTTCTCATACCCAGATGTCGTTCCACCAGGGACAACGGTACGCAACCGTTATCCCGGGCGCATTGGTCACGCACCGCATAAGGGCAGGACCTCTCGGCCGCATCACGCAGGAGTTGGTTTACCTCGCTGCGTATACACATTTATCTCCCACAAGCCGCTCCGGCCGAGTGCGCCAGCCATACCTCTCGCAAGCCCCTACGACAGGATAGGGCCAACGCGAGGCACGACTTAACTCCACCTTACAGGAGTTGTCACCTCCCTTCGGTGGGCTTATCCCTAGTTAGCTACCAGTCCACAGTACGAAAGTTAATCAGTTACAATCGCAGAGGTGGACCAGCCGAGGGTGTTTCTCATTCGTTGTAGCATTGGGGGTACGCACAGTTTTTACGCCTCTATCTAACCCGCACGCGAACCGACACACTGAGGGGTTGAAGCCCCAAGCGCGACTCGTCGTCGACCGACTAGGATGCATGCCACATACCACGCGTCACACCACAACTCTCACGCACACGGAATGACACAAAACAAACAACACAACAACATTCTTAGTCCCTTTTATAGCCATCCCATAACCTTCCGACACGGAAAATCGGATAGGCGACACGAGCGAAACTTAGTATAAAACTGCGCGGACGCAGAGTCTTCCATATCGACTAGCAATACATGAATATGCAAGCAGTCGCAATGATGGCGTACTATGTAGCGCGCATAGTCAAGCAGTCCTTCGTGGATCCAAATACCGCTTATGACACTCAAGTGTTAATCTCGAAGTATCGTGAGGTTCGACCCCTTCACGATATTGCACGGCTGAAGGAATAGTCATTGGGCCCCTGCGGCATCTTGAACCCTTAGGCTGAGTGTCTCGGTGGGCAGGGCAAATAGGCTCTGCGCGGGGGGTGATCCCTTCCACGCGAAGTCTAGGACCTAGGATGTCCTGGACAAGGACCTCAAATCTAGGCCCATGACCAACATCCGACTAAGAAACTTTTAAGAAGCAAAACGGTAAAGGAAGGGAGTCTTCTTCCCTTTCTCAATCTCAGCCCCAATTAAAGTCTTAAGTGTGGGTTCTTTAGGCCACGCAAACACTCAAGCATAGGTATGTATGTATATATATAGAGGGGAATAAATATGCGATGATCACTTCTCACAATCACAATGAGACTCCTCTCCGTCATATATATGTATGTGATCGCAGACAGTCAATTTCAAAGTCCGAATCACAAAACATACCTGCGATCACATCAAAGAAACAACAAAAAGTCCACACACTACACGGGGTTAACTTCAACCATTCTCTATACTCGTACCACTCGCTTTAGCCATGCAAGCCCCAACCTTTATCCAACCCTCCAAAAAATAAATACTAAACGCCTTCATTAAATGGCCATTCAATAAAAGTTCGGGTGAAAACCTTGATAAAACAATAGAAACCACCAGGGCTAAAGCCTTTTAGGTTGGGTAATGAGAATGGATTGGAGTTGAGTCGAAGACCGACGAATCGACAACCGACTTGTTATCAGTGATAACAAAAAGGTAATCTTTGTGGGATCAAGCTGAAACTAGTCCAAGATCTTGAACCAGAATGAGCAAAAGGACATGTACCATAAGACATGTCAATGCCCAAGCTAAGCTTACAAGTGTACGGAGAGTAAATCCTCACACCACGTTCCTTCTCAAGAATCCTCCTAATAACCAAGCCAAAGTCTACCTCTAACTCGATACCCTAGGAAAGGTTGACTTATTGCAGAATCTCCCCTATATAGAGGGGATTGCAAGAATCGCCACCTATTAAAATATAATCTAACTCTTCTAAACTAAAAAAATTTCGGCAGCGCTTCCCGTAGGAAAAGTGCCTTTTCATAATTTATATTAGCTTGAATATAAAAATTAAAATATTTTTTAATTTTGAAAAGTCAAATTTTGTTTAACTCCCTGAATAAGTAAAAATTTGGGCAGCACTTCCGTTAGAAAAGGAGACTTCCCTGATTTATACTAAGTCAGATACGAACTCAAAGCAAAAACTTGAGTTTAACGAAGACAAAATTTAACTAACTTCTTAGATTTGTAGAACTTTCGGCAACACTCCTTTTAGAAAAGTGTTATTCCAAGATTTATACAAAGCTAAGTTCAGAATTTAAAAGTAATTTTGACTTTTTAAATTTTGTCCAACTCCCTGAATTAGCAAAAATTTGGGTAGCACTCCCTTCAGAAAAAGAGACTTTTCATATTTTTACCAAGTCGTACATAAAATTCAGACAAATTGACCCTTGAAAAGTAAAAATTCAACCAACTCCACGGAATTGTAGAAATTTCAGCAGCGCTTCCCATAGAGAAAGTAGTTTACCAAGATTTATACAAAGCCAAGTATAAAAAACGATCCCAGAAAATGCGAGAATTGATGTAAGTAAAAGAAAGTTAGCTCATAAAATGTAAAATTTGAACTAACTCCTATCGCTCTAGCCCGTGACGAGCAGCTAAAGCAACTACCTGTCAAACTGAAACTCATACTAGGTAGCAATCGCACTCAACCACATGCAATGTCAAACCACAAAGATGAGTACTCTCACTAGCCCCAGAGTTAACCTTGCCAAACAATAGTTTGTAGTCTTTCAATGATTTGTCCCTTATACCCAACTTACCTAAGGCGTAAAGCTAGACCACCCAATCTTGTGGGAACTTGTCCAGTATACACAAACACAGGGCACTACAACTTTTTTCTTCCTTGGGCATTAGACTAGTTTATCCAACCAAGTTGCCTTAAATTGTTTAAGTATCCAAGTTATATATAATTGTCTGCCCTTGGTCTTTTAAGGTAACATATGACTGAACCGATCATCTTAGATCAAGGTTCAGCCTGTCCCTTCTTACCACAAGTTTATTCTTAATTCGTACTCTCGTCAGTTAATGATAAGCTATAGTCAGACCATCCAATCTTATGGAAAAATGTCTGACGAGCCTGTTCATAAATAAAATAATATAAAATATAAACAAGTTTATCCCTTTGGTTCCGGCCTGTGCGTGGCTCCAGACCTGTAGCGGACCCACCAGGTGTGGTGCTCCGCCTGGGATGACGATGGAGATGGAGGATGAGGGAGGACCGAGATGGCACAGCGCAGCTCCCACGCAAGATTCCAGCGCACGTACTCCAAAACTGTGCGAATGTAGAATGAGCCCAAAAACAGACAACTGTTGGGGTATACCCCAGCGGACTGACGAGACTGGACTGGACTGACAGAGGTACCGGCCTGGACTGGACTGCCCCGAATACAACACAGACCTGTGAGGACAGGCCAAGGGGCTGGTCTCACAGGCTAACCAGAGGTCCGCTACACGATCCTCAGCCTGTGATGGATCGCCTAGATACAAACACGCTTCCGCCAAGAAGTTGAACTCTACCCAAAGAAAAGAAAACCTGAGTAGTCTAGGATGCGGAGCAAGCTCTATGTCGAGTCCATGCGATGCAACCTAGGATAGAAAATGTCACAAAACAGCAATGTAACAACTAACAAGCCTAAGTGAAAGCAAAAACAACTAACTAGCATACATGTCCTAGGAAGGCAGAAGCAACTAACTAGCATACATGTCCTAGGAAAGCAGAAAGTAATGATAACTAGATCCTAGAATGTTGGAGGCAGTAGCCTCAGTCTGGGAACAACTGACTAGTGTATAAGTCCTAAGAACAACAAAAGCAGAACAACTAAATCCTAGAAATGTCAGAGGCAGTAGCCTCAATTTGAGAGAAACAAAGCAATCAACAAGACAACCATATGTCACATGAAAAGTGTGTCGCAAACCAAAGGGTGGGATGGTCTCTGAGGGTGGCGAATCCAACCTAGGGGTCAATAACTCCTAAGGGAATCCACACATAGTGACAGGGGAAACACATGTCATCAGACTCAATGAGGGTAGGGAACTGGGAGCAAACAGAACCAATGACCCTAACAGATAGACCATCCGGGCGGGTAATGCTCAACTAAAGAGGTGACCGCTATGGAGGGTCGACCATGTAAGGGAACAAGGGAGCCTGGTATACTGGGCGCACCTAGGTGAAGCATGCAAGGCTGCCTAACTAGGGTGTGAGGGCCGGGAGCGGGTAGAAAGGTGATGGGTAAGGGAATCATGCAAACGACTCCTAAAGTGAGGGAAGTCGGAGCTAGATCCGTAAGATGGGAAGCCAGGGCAACGCTACGGTCCCGATGCCTATGCGTATACCAAGGGAGAGCCCAACTCAGAGGAACCCGGCTAAAGGGAGACTATCATGCGACACAACAAGGGTACTGTATAGGGTAAAGTGGTAAGAGAGTCACAACGTCTGAAGTAGGCAGAGCTGATCGTGACGAAGTCCATGAAGCTGCCGATGACGTCCATGCTGAGAAGTCCGGAATGCCGTCAAGGAAGAGCCGCAACGTCGACAAGTTGAAGTAGCAAAACTGGAGTGGATGGAGTACTGAGAAGTCAAAGACGTGGGAAGGTAAGTCAGAGTCAATCGTCGTATCGAGCAGGACGACGACGAGTGCGTTGTGGACGCTCAGAAGCATCGCTGCTGCTGAAGGTTTGCCTCAGATGGAGCAAGCTCGACTTTAGCGGTCTCCTCAGCCGGGGGAGGAGGAGGGTCAATGGACTGAGGAGCAGTGAACCCAGCACGACGAGCACGGTCATAGGCACGCACCAACATGCGAGCGTGCTGCAAGTGCTCGAGGGGCTTTCAGATAGCCTCCTCATCAGGGTAACCCTTCCAACGTACGAGATACTCGACGTGGGGAGGGTTGTCGTCGGTGACTCGGCGACCAATGATGTCTGAAACGAGGAACTCCTCGTGGCCGTCCACCATGATGGGTGGAGGGCGCTCGTGTGGTCGTCCAACGAAATGATCAGACGGTTTGTGGTAAGGACGCAGTAACGACACGTGGTAGACATCGTGCACACGAGCCTGGCGTAGGTAGTCGGGCAGCTTCATACGGAAGTTGACCGGGCTAGAAGCCGTATTAGAACTGAAGGCTTGGAGGATGCAGCATGGGCCAAAGAAGCGACGCTAAAACTTGCGAAGCGTGTTCGCTTCGAGCTGTAAGTGGCGGGCGTCGATAAGCTCATCATCACTGACTTTGAATGGATGATCCATCCTCGATCGGTTTGCACGTGCTGCCATGCGAGTCTAGGAAGCGGCTATGTGCTCATGTGCGGTCTTCATGATCGATGCCATGTGTGCTACCCAATCATCCAGCGCGGGACAACTCGTGTCGGGGTGCAGCTGTGAGGCGACATCCCGGTGGCTGGCGAGACGACGTGGTTGTAGGCTATCTCCGCGTGGGCAAGATGGAGATCCCACTGCTGGTCGTCACGAACAATCTTTCGGAGAATATCTTCGAGAGTCCTGTTCGTGATCTCGGTCTGACCATCAGTCTGAGGATGGTAAGACGAGGAGAAGTGGAACTGAGTGTCGTACACCTCGTGGAGCCGTCGCCAGAATCGGCTGGTAAAGCGCGGGTCACGGTCAGATATGATGCTCAGAGGTAAGCCGTGGTCACGCACGACTCGGTCAAACACGATGTCGACGACCTCACGTGCACTAATGACATAGTGGCACGGAACAAAGCGTGCACGCTTCGTGAAGCGGTCGACGACGACCAAGATAGCATCATGACCACGGGGGGTGGAAGGACGAAGAGGACCGATAAAGTCCATCGAGATGGACTGCTAACGACCCTCAGGGATAGGAAGAGGCTGGACCAAACCATAAGGCAGGTGGTTCACACTGTTCACCTCCTGACAGGTGGGACACTCTGCAATGTAGTCCTTCACAAAGTCCTTGCGCTTCGGCCAGACGTACACGCACACGAGCCAACGTCTTGTGGAAGCCCATATGACCGGCGGCTGCCTGGTCATGGAACTCTGCTACGACTCGGACACGTAGTTGTCCAGTGGAGGGAACACAAATACGGGGCTCTCTGGTGCCCTGTGAACCGTGCCAGTACACAAGACCGTTGTCCCCGAGAGAGTAGTTCGGGACGGTCTTGCCACTCGGAAGGGTCGCGTGGATGTCGCGATAGTCGGGGCAGTGGCGGTACTGAGTGCGAAACTCGTCGATTACTGAGTGGTGGACGGTGGTGACCGAGATGGAAGAGAGCTGGATCTGCTCGTGGTTGTGGTCAGGGCGCGGGGATAAGGCATTTGCGACCCGATTAGTCTCACCCTTGATGTGCTCAGTGGTGAAACTGAACTCGGATAGGTCGCGCCACCAGCGAGCCTGTCGAGGACTGAGCTTCGGTTTTGTCAGAAAAGCCTGGACAACAGAGTTGTCCGTGCGCACCGTGAATGGTGCCCCGTGCAGGTAGTGGCGCCAGTGCCGAGTGGCATAAAGTACTGCGAGAACCTCACGCTCATCAGCAGTGTAGTTTATCTCGGCGGGCAGAAGCTGACGGGAGTAGAAGGCTATCGAAAAATCACCTAAGCGAGACTCGACAGTGCCGTCCTCGGCGATGGTAGGAGAATAGTCAATAGAAGGCTCGTCGGTAGCAGGACGAGTAGGCGTCAGTCGGAAGCAGTGGTAGGGGTAGGTGGTGGAAAGCGAGGAATACGAGGATGAGAGGAATCAGGAGAGGGGGGGAAGATCTGAGAAAGCACTGCTCCTACAACAAAGTCTGACGCATTAGTGGTAAGGATAAATGCGCATGTCACTGCCTTTTTTAGGGCGTGGAAGGCGTCCTCGTGGAGGGGTGTCCAAGCCCTGAGTGGGTTCTTCCTGAGGAGTGTGGAGGTAAGGACGTAGGAATACCTAGCGTATCCCTAGATGAAATTACTATAGTAGTTGGTAAGGTCTAGGAAGCTGCGAAGCTGCTTGGCGGATGTGGGGACGGGCCACTCCGCAATAGAAGTGATTTTCGCGTCGTCCATGTGGAGACCCTGGTCAGACACGTAGTGTCCTAAGAAATTCACTTTATGCTAGGCAAATGACACTTGCTCAGCTTGGCTTAGAAGCCATGTCTGTGCAAGCGGTCAAGGACGTCGCGGAGGTGTCTGAGGAGGGAATCGTCGAGGTAGATGAGAACGTACTGCTCCAGGATGTCCCTGAAGATGTCGTTCATCGCCCTCTGGAAGGTAGCGGGTGCGTTGGTGAGGCCGAATGACATCATCGTAAACTCGTAGTGGCCGAAGCACGATCGGAACGCTATCTTCGGCTGGTCGCCTGCAGCGACGCGGATGTGATGGTAACCGCTACGAAGATCAATCTTCGTAAAGAAGCGGTTGCCTGCTAGGTGGTCGAACAGCTCATCGGAACGAGGCATGGGGTAGTTGTTCTTAACCGTGTAGCGGTTGAGACCGCGATAGTCGATGCAGAGACGGAGAGTTTCATCCGCTTTGCGAGCAAAGAGGACGGGTGCACCCCACGGGGAGTTGTTGGGTTTAATGAAACCCAGTCTCAGGAGTTCCTCAAACTGACGCTCGAGTTCGGTGGGCTCGGGGATCGAGAGTCTGTAGGGTGCCTGGTGGTGAACACGATAGTCAGGCACGAGCTGGATGGAGTGCCCGATGTCGCGCATTGGTGGGATGCAGGCGTACGAGAACGATGATGGGAAAAAGTCGTGGTACTCTCGAATGAAGTCACGAACTGCGGGCTCCAGGTCGGTCGTATAACGAGCGAGTTCCTCAGCGTTAGCATCAGCGAGCGACGACGGGGTGGACTCGACGGACGGCGGAGAGTGGGAAGTAGAGATGGGAGCCATGGAGATAGGAGGAGGATCTGGCTCCAGAGGGATGAGCTCCGCATCGGGACAAGGTGGATCATAGTGTAAGAGATCCGTCACGTTCACTATAAAGAAGGTGACGTCGTCCTGTCAGACGAAGTGGGCGAATTGCCGAGGCGAGGTAACAGTGATAGAAGGAGATGGTGTGGGCACGGAAGGCTTCGGGGGAGGAGGTCGCAGTGGTATCTATGAAAGGTATGCGATACGTCTGCCCACACTTCGTTTTGAGAACGAGAGTGTTGGTCGCCTAATCGGCCTCGGTGCTGCGGAACCGACGAGACCACGGAGTGCCGAGAATGAAGTCGTACCCCGTCTCCATCACATCGAAATGTGCAGAGGAGCGGTGGCGACGAGACGCCGGGGGACGATCAGTCGGCTCGAGAGTGAGGAAGAAAGGGAGGTCCGTGATCGTATGATCGAAGAAGCGCTGGGTCTTGTCATCCCCTAGCGTGACGGAGATGGGAGTCGGAGACCCTGTAGTGGGGAAGCGGGCTTCTTTCACCACACGTGGGTGAATGAAGTCGCCTTGAGAACCGGAGTCCCACAGAGCTGAGTACACCCTCGTGGAGGTCCCCAGTCGTACGGGGATGATCGGGAGGGTGCGATCAAGGTCAAAGAGGATGGTGAGAAGGCGACGCAGTGCAGCGACATGGAGGGTGAGTCGCTCCTGACGAGCCTAGAGCATGCTCAAGTCCAGAAGAGGACACAACGTCCTCGCGAGTAGCGAGCTGCTCGCTGCAACGGGCTGAGCGAATGGCTCGACGCGTCGGTAGTCGCGGCGGGGTAGGAGGGGAGACGGTGGTCCGTGGAGGCGCAGACGGTACTGCAACAGAGGGCTGAGTACATTCTGCCGGGTCCTGCGAGATCTTAACTCCAGTAGCGAGCGGGGCAAACCTCCTCGGGGATGTCGGGAAGCTGGCTACTGAGGAGGGCGCAGGTGTACACTGCACCATGGCTAGGAGGCGCCGCGGGGATGCGAGGCGTCGGGGGGGACTGAGCACGACGCTGGCGAGAAAGGTCAGCGTACTGGCGGTCGAGGGCGGTGGTATAAGGGCACCACGAGGAGGTATGACCGTCCTGGTGGCAGCGCAATCACCCACGCCGGCCCAAAATAGTCGTGCGCTCCTCAGTGGAAAGGACACCGCGAGGAGGGACAAAGCCCTGAGGAAGGTCTTGCTGAGCGACCTCCGGGGGCGACGCGCCAGCGTGACCGGGGCTGCTGCGTGCCCGGGACAGGGCAGAGAGGATGAGCTGGAGGCGCTCGGCCATAGGGAGAGTAGAGTCCTCCAGGTGGTGGTGGACGGCCTCGCCGAGGTCGAGGTCGTCGCTATGGTCACCCTCTGGCGACAGCGGGGCACCAGCGTCCTGCTCACCATACTCGAGCGTGCTGAAGCGGCGCGAGGAGTGGCGGCCCTGTTGTGCGAAACGGTGGGGGCAACCGTGTAAAGGGGAACGGCGCTGAGAAGTGCCGTGAGAGGAGGAGGAGGCGTAGCCAGTACGCTGAGGCTGGGAGGAGGCGGCGGGGTGAAGACGGGCCCGCATCCGCTGATGGTCCCTGGCGGCCTCGTAAGCCTGCGGGGCCGATGTGAACTCGTACTGCCATAACTCGGAGCGGTACTCGAGCGGAAGGCTGGCCAAAAAACAATCGATAAGAGCGGCCTTGGGGAGGAACGCCACGTCACAAATGAGGCGGGCGTCCTGAAAGACCTGGATGTGGCGATCTAGGCCGGCAGCGCCATCAGAGTTGGACCAGCGTGTAGTGACAACACGCTCGAAGGCGTCAGTCACGTCATGTCGGGCTCCGAAGCGATCCTCGAGGAACGCTTGGAAATCCATGAAGGTCGGAGTCCGACCCGCATGAAGGGAGTAAGCGTAGAAATCCTCGCAGGCATCAAAAGGACCGCTGTCAGGCGGCCGCAAGCAGTGCGCCGCCTGAGATCTTCAGTTTTGGAACTTAGGCTCAGGGACAAGTCCATTTTTTTTATGGTACTCTCGTATGACCAGTCAACAAAAAAATTAGGGGGAACTCAGGCACCCCTGACTCTGGGCGCGCTGAGCCTTAGGAGTAATCCTCAAAGATGGCGAGATAAGTGGCCACACTCGGCGCATCTAGGGACCCTTATTCCCGGCCGTTTAGAGAGCTAGACTCGGATTGGCCTGCCGCGGAGAGGCATCACGGGAACCGACTTCGCCGCAACGTTTTGCGGCATACGACAGGGACCGCAATGAGGCCTCAAAATTTTGTCTATTTTTGTACCTAAACTAAGGATGGGAGAAAAGATTTGGAATAGTAGGGGGGAAAGAGAACAACGTAATATCCCTTAGTTCCCTTATTTTTCGCGGGATTTAAATTTTGGGGAAAATACCTCGTTATTTTATGTTTCCGGCAATGAAATAAAAAACGAGAGAAAAAGATTTAAAGTGGTAAGGGAAAGAAGAAAAGAGAGAATTTCAACCATTTGATTAAACTCCCTCAGAATTCATTTTTGGAGGACCTACGGCTAATTCACTATTTCAGGAGCTAATGATTGTTCGATGCCTGGTCTGGTTTTGCTTGGGATACCCACGGTCAGCTCAGAACCCAGATTTGATCAAATTCTCGGAGCTCTTAACTTTTTTTTGTTATCCCTCGATGATCGACACTCTCCATGACGCGTCCCCTATTTACCTGATCACTAACCTTACTGAGCCCGGCAGTACGGGCGATGGCCACATGCATATGGACAGCGTGGAATCGTGTTGCATTCGACCGACAACATGATGTCAGGTTCGGCACCAACACTGCGGCCATTTATTCCAAGTTTGGTGCCACTATGGCGGTTTGGGACCACTACGTGAGTCTATTTCAGGTTCGGGATGACTACGTTGATGTATTCACACCGCGACCTATGAGATATGAGTGTGGGATTAGATGGTTGTCGTAGTGTTACCGCCATGTTACTTGATTGTGCCGCACGGCTCCATTGCGTCGGTGTGGCCGCTGTTCCGGTTCGGGCGTCTGGTTCGAGAGAGGTTCGGAATTATCACGATATGGCGGCACGGTTTGGTGCCTACATGGTATAGCATCCTGGTTCTAGTTCTCAGGTTCGGTATTATCCTAGAGCTGCGGCATTGTGCGGTACTTGACACGCATCGAGTTCGTTGTTGATTCAACGTCGGTACGGTACGGGTCCGGCATCGAGATGGTACAACAACAGGTACTAGTTTCTCTGGCTCGGAACGGGCTCGGTACGGGTACGACTTATTTCAGGCTCGGTATCGGCTCGGCCCTTGACGCACTCCAGGTTCGGTATTGGTCAGGCATCAACATGGTACGGGCCACAACAGTTCAAGACGGTTGTCTCAGGTTTGGTTTTAGTTCGGCATTGATAATGGGAAGGACTACGGTATTTCAAAATGATTATCTCAGGGTTAGCATTGGTACGATGTGGGTCACAACGACATGCCTGATAGGGTATGGCAACGCTAGTCGTCGGCGGCATGATTCTGTACGGGCTACTTCAGTTTCCTGTTAAGGCGAACGGAATGACCACTAGTTCGGTTCGACATCGACAAGGTACTGCAAGGTGGTACTTATTCCCAGGGTCGGAACTATCACGGCGCGGTGGCATTGTACTATTTTTCTTTGTTCCTGGAACGGTCTGTGGTACGGTTACTGGTCTGGGACTGAGACGGCTCACTGTTGTTCGATTATCATTAATTTTGGGGCTGCAGGTTTCCGACTAGGGTGGCTCATTGATGCTCAACAACACTACTCCAAGGTACATGATTGGTCTGGGCCAAGGGCCAAAGGCAGATTGCATGGTCTGCGAAAGTGCCAGTCCTCGAACCACGAGCGCTGGGCAGGGACCGCCGGGCCCTTATTTTTGATGCTGTTGAACGGAATCGCAGGTCGGCAATATTATGAGGCTGTGGGTCTAGTACCAGGGGAGTCGAGCACCACGGGTACAGACAGTACCAACCTCCAGTAGCGAGCTAGTACCGCTGAAGGCCAGAGGCGAGCTCGTGGGAGCTGCTTTCCAGACAGGGAAAAGGAAAGACCACGAGGGGCTGGGGGGCAGTATGGGAAAGTGCGCCAGGTGTCCGCCGCCCCCATCAGCCTGGTTGACTTTGTGGCACCGAGCTGCAGTGACGGGGAAGGAGTTGGGGGGTGAGGCGGTGCCAGGAGAGGAGAGCGGGCAAGACGTACTCAGCCCACCTCGTGTCTGAGTTCAGCGGTCAAACAAGCAGGAACGCTTGGCGTGCACGGTTATCATGAGAAAGGGGGAGAGAGCGAAAGAGTTAGAGTGAGTGAGTGCTGCTGTCAGTTAGAGTGAGAGAGTGCTGCTGTCAGTAAGAGAGAGTGAGTGTTCCTGTCAGTGAGAGAGAGTGAGTGCTGCTGTC
>BFEA01000183.1:417362-431946 GCA_003427395.1 Chara braunii
AGTAGTAAGGGGAGGCTGCGAGTTAGTCACCGTCAACGGAAAATTTTGCGGATGCCCCCTCCTGCAGTCCTTCATATATCTAGACTGTATCCGATATTTGTGCGTATCTCAGATCTGTGGGTTTGAGCGGTCTTTTTATATTTTACTTTTATATTGACTGATCGTATGAACCTTCATACATAGCAAAGCACGTGACAGGGAGAGCAAAACTACATCATCCTGTTGGTTGCTGAAAACCTCTGAAGCGGGCACGGCGGGTGACAGACGCCGCAGCCCCTGGCTTCAGCGAACGAGCAGGCGCCCCTCACCGGGTTTCCCCACACCGCCACGCAGGCGCGTGGAGAGGTGACCCACCCACGTGTGAGGTGAGGCGCCCATGAGTTGGAGGGTGCGGGTGGCAAACTGTAGCCACCGAGACACCCGTATGCCTGTACCGTCATACAAGGCAATGTCCGACAAGCGGACGAGCGGTGCTCCACCGTTTTGGCGACGAGGGGATCGAGGAGCGGAGGTCTGTGCCAGGCTGAGTAAGTCGGCGCAAGTCTTGGAGAAAGGGGCGCAACTGATGTGCGCTCGGGACGCATGGGGGAGCGGCGGGGGCGACAACGGCAGGCTGCGAGGGAGCTGCAGTAGAAGAGGTCGCAGCAACGGGAGTATGAAGAAGGTAGGATGGGGATGGATAGGGTGCAGGGCAAGGGAAGCGAGCCTGCATGGGAGGAAGGGTAGAGGAAGGTGGGGGTGGCTGAAGGCGTAAGAGGGCGAGGTCGGCCCGGATCTGGGCAAGCTCGTCCTCGAGACGTTGGACGTAGATCGTGTGAGGAGTGTCGAGAGGATGAGTGGGGGAGGTGGACGCACGAGCGGTTCGGGGCATCCCAGAGGGGGAAGAGTTAGGTGCTGCTGCGGTCGTGCGAAGGGGAGGGAGAAGCGGGGTACCTGGAAAAGTTGAGACCATGGTAGGGGGTTGTGGTCCCGTGGCCGTAGTGACCAGAGTCTAGGCGGGTGCCCCCGTAGACTGAGGGAGGGCCTGACTCGTGGCTGTCGTCGAGCTAGGGGCGTGGACGGTCACCAAGATGGCCGGGTCGGGGGCAGCGGAGGAGGAAGCTTCACCGCGGGCACCCCGTCGGAGGGTTGCGGACCCAGACTGGGAGCCAGGAGAAGAGAGAGAGTCAGGAGATGAAGGACAGGCAGCGTCCTGGAGTTGCTGCACGCCGGCGGCAAGGGTCGCCATTTGCGCCTCTAAGGGCACGAGGATCGCGAGTTGTGCCTGAATGGGCGCAAGGAAGGAGGTGAGGAGGGTGTGCAGATCCCCTTGGGGCTGCTAGCCCTGGACCGCCGCACGGGTGTGGAGCCCAGTGCCATGGTCGTCGCCACGTCGGCGGCGTGTGACACCCCGTCGGCCATGGGGAGGTGACGGGCCGGACTGGAGGGGGCCAGAGGAGGTCCGCGTGAGCGGAGGGCGTAGGGGGGGGTCCGCGTTAGAAAGTGGCGGACGGCGCTAGCAAGGCTAGCGCGGGCGCCGTCAAAGGGGAGGGGTGGTTCGGGTCCAGGGTGCCCGAAGAGGACGGGGAAGTAGGTGGGGTTTGAAGAACCCTAAACCATATAAAAACCCTAAGAAAACCCTAACCGAAGTTTGAGCGGTTAGGGTAGGGTACCAGTGACCTAATCAAGAAAATAAAATAGCAAGCATAAAGAGGGGGAAGGCAGGAGAAAAATAAATAAACAGCGAGATTTCGGGAGAAAATAAAAATAAATAAGAAAAATAAAAATAATTAAAGAAATAAGGAAAAAAAATATCAAGGGAGAAATGATATTTATTTTTTTATAATTTTCGGCAGCATTTCCCTACCCCCCATGGGTTCAAGAATGTGCCAAGGGGAAAGGGGAGACCAAGATAAGCACAGTAGGTTTCAAACTGCCGTAAATTAAAAAATTAAAAAAAAAAAAAAAAAAAATACTAAATAAATAGATAAATAAATAAATAAGTAAATAAGTGGGTGAGGAGGTGGAGAGAGATGGGGTATTTGATTTTTCAAAAATTTTGGCAGCATTTTGTTACCCCCATGGGATCGAAGTGTGCCGAAAAAGACTAAGTAAGAGAAAATCAGAAAATTTTGGCAGCACTTCGTTACCCCCACGGGGTCAAAACGTGTGCCGAAAGCAAGAAAGACTAACACCTAATCAGATTTAAGGTTGCCGTAAGGAAAATCGAATTTTCAGAATAAAGAAAAGAAATGAAATAAATCAGAAAATCAAAAAATCAGAAAAGAGGGTGGGGAGTAAGATAATTCGAATTGTTTTGGAAAAGAGAGGAAATATAAATCAAGAGAAGATAAATAGAAGAAAAAGAAAAAAAAAACAGAAAATTTCGAAGTTGGGGGGAAGGGGGATGAAAAGGTGAAGGAGAGGAGAGAGAAATGGGTGGGAGAGAGAAAAAAGAGTGAAGGGGGAGATGGGGGGAAGTGATGGGGTTGTTGGGGGAGAGGAGGGTGAGGGAATGGGAGAGATAGGGATGGGAAAGGTGGAGAGGGATCAAGAAGCAAAGAGAGAAGAGGAGAAAGAAAAGAAAAGAAATGGATAGAATGGAATAAAAATGGTGGGTGGTGGGAGAAAAGGTGGGGTGGGGAGAGGGGTATGAGTAAGAGGAGAGAGAAAGGGAGAGAAAGTGGGTTAGTAGGGAGAGGGGAGAAGTGATACCTGGCACTTGGTGTCTCCAAGGGCACAAGGTATACCAAGACCAGGAGGGTCTTGGCCTTCGCTGCAGCAAGCCAACTCGAGGAGAGAGGGGGCTGAGATCTTGATCAGCCCCAGCAGCAGTTCTGCAGATCTGCAGATCTAGGGTATGTTGTGTGAGCAGACCCTCACCACTGTAGAGCAGCCCCTGAAACAGGGGGTCTTCAAGTCCACGGCAGGTTGCCACGTGGCACTGCAGGTGGCCACGTGCACAGGCAGCAGCAGCCAGGAGGGGGGGGGGGGAGTAAATAGCCAGCACGGCACCTCTTCAACACGAGTGTGCTGCACTACGAGGCCACGCTTACACTGTGGCGGGTGTGTTATGAGAGTGGCCACGCATGCACATAGCCCAGCAGGTGCCTGGGTTCAAACCCCAGTGGCATCAAAATCCCGGATCTTGATAATATAAATCCGGGATCGGATCGGGGCGGGGCAGCGTGGGCACGTGGCGCGTTCGTGTGCATGATGCGGCGGCGGCCTTGGCCTTGGCGCGCACGCGTCGTGACACCCCTTCCCTTTTCGCCACGTGTCGCTCCCCTGTTGCTGCACCTTTTTCCCTGTGTTTTCGGCGAAAACAGCCAGAAAACAGCGAAAAATCCCGCTGTTGGGATTCGCGGTTTTCCCGTATATGCAGTGTGGTGGGTGGGAGCGGGGACCGTTCCCGCTCCGATACCAATGTAGCGGACCCACCAGGTGTGGTGTTCCGCCTGGGATGACGATGGAGATGGAGGATGAGGGAGGACCGAGATGGCACAGCGCAGCTCCCACGCAAGACTCCAACGCACGTACTCCAAAACTGTGCGAATGTAGAATGAGCCCGAAAACAGACAACTGCTGGGGTATACCCCAGCGGACTGATGGGACCGGACTGGCTTGTACCGACAGAGGTACCGGCCTGGACTGGACTGCCCCGAGTACAACACAGGCCTGTGAGGACAGGCCAAGGGGCTGGTCTCACAAGCCAACCAGAGGTCCGCTACAAGACCAGACCACCCAATCTTATGGGAACCTGTCCAGTCCTTTGCCTGATCCTCCCACAAAATGAAACAAGAGAGAGTCAGGATCATCCAATCTTAAGGAACATGCCAAACTCTCTTTCAAAAACTAATAAAAGATAAGAAAACCTAAAGAAAACAAAGCAACCAAGTCATCCAATCTTATGGAAAAATGCTTGGTTCCTCAAATTCAAACACAAGCAGCCCTCGCAATTCAAAGCAACCAGACCACTCAATCTTATGGGAACCTGTCTGGTCCTTCAGGCGATCAAAAATAAACATTGCACTGGGCCCTCCAATCTTAGGGAGACTCTCCCAACCTTTGGTTGACCCAGTCAAACGCAGACAATACAACCTTCCTCCCACCTTCCCCCCAGATGCAACCCTTTTTCACAATCTTCTTTCAGTCAAACAACGAATCTGAAACTGAAATTGCACAAACATTCCTTTATTAAGTTTGGTTTGTCCTGAAAGTCAAACATAAATGTCAAAGTAGGGATGCACACAGTATACTTAGCCAACCATAGCAAGAATTACAGATAGGGGTTATAACTGGTTTTATAGAGGGCAAGCAACGGTTACCTCTCAGTTCCCTGCCTCCAGATCTCCTCCAGAGTTCCGGCAGAGCTCCTGCAATCGGTTGGCAGACTTCCCACAGAGTCTTGATGTTGTCCTACGGGTTGCAATCCCGCCTGCCGCCTTCCTCTCTGAACAAGATTAGACTTAGAGTAAGAAGGATAGAGCGAGGGGTTTCAGACTCTTGAGGTACAAGAAAGGGACAAACTCAACCCCAGGAGAGGGCCTTGGTTTCTTCATGCGCTTGAGGGCCGCGCAATAATGGCCAACACGCAGCGGCAACTCGGTCAAACAAAAGTCAAACTGCCAATTGCTGACTCCCAGATGATTCCCCAAATCGTAGTAATGACCCCCTTTTTTACAGCTCGACCTTTCCCTCAGCCTGCAAACCACACCCTCCAACTAATTGTAGCTACGCAACACAAGAAGGGTGTGTTCAAGCAGAGCACGCCTCCCTGAAGGCACCACACGTGCGTAGCCAAGGCATAATATGTACGGCGAAATACAGCAATATACAGCGGATAACTGTTCGCACGGCCATACTAGCAACGACTCAATAAGTATAGGTTCGGCGAACAACAGTGGCCCGACGAACTCTACAAGCTTAGCAATGGCGCCCCCAACTTGAATGGACGCCACAACAACCAGCAGTTGTAGTGAACATGACCCCCTTGCTATTTTAGCCAACGGGAGAGGCGGCACTCCGATCAACAGGCAAACTTCCACTTTGAGCCTGGCCCCCTTGTCACTTCAGTCCGACGATCGGATGAGCAAGGTCTTGGCTAATATGCAAGCCCTCCTCCTCACGACTGGCTTCACGCTACTTACTCCGATAGAACAATGGGACATACATTGTTGTTCATATCGAGTCTGTGCACAATCCAATACAACAGCTCGCCTCTCAATTGATCCCCACCGCTGATTCTCAGAGATACCTCTTTATCTCTACCTATACCTTCGTAGGTGTGTAGACCCTGCAATCCTATATATGTATTTGGCCGCAATACGGCCGGTTTCAATCAGAGACGGGAAAGGAAAGCCAATCCGTCGGCTTGGAAATCAGAGATGGGAGACAACCCCTTCTGTTCGGGGCAGGACCAACGGTGGTGGCGACCACCGAGAAGATCACGTACGTTACTTCCCTCCCTCTCGATCTCTCTCAACTTCTAGCTTGCACGCACTCCTATCCCCAGTCACAAGGCCCTCATGACGGTGTGGGAAGTAGTGGTAGCCTGGGCGAATTCAATCGTGACGAGCTCCTCGGTAATCACGACTTCGAGGCCGTCCAAAGGCGCGTTGGCACTTCAATTCTTCTTAGGCGATAGCGGTGGGCAGTTAATGCAACAGGTAAGTCCCTCACCTCGCAGCTGGCTTCCTCCCACTAACAGATCGGGCGAAGACAAGGGTAATTCATTGATGAATTAGTAATTACTAATTCATTTTTTATTTTCATACAACTTGCAATTCAATAAACCATTCTAGTGAATGAGATTTACAGAATGAAATGATAGAGAAAAGAAGATTGATTGTATTGAATAGTAATTCTACTTCTTTAATCAATTAATTAAAATATAATTCAAGAATATAAAATACAATATATTGTATATATGCATATCTACAAAATCTATGTATAATATTTATATACTATTACAATTAGATGTATCTACCACTTCAAACACCGAAATATACACTACTATACGTGTGTGTGTGAGTGGGAGAGGGAGAGAGAGAGAGAGTACTTTATCGATAGGATGAGCAACGCACCGGTTACCCGATAAATCTCCAACCCCGCTGCTCGCTCCCCGCTACTACCTTCGATTGAACGAGTAGTATCGAAATGAATTCCCCGCTAGAACTCGGGAAGATACATTGCCAGTTCATACCCCGGCTCCAACATGCAGCACCTTACTAACATAACTCAATAACTAACCACTAAACCCCGATTCTAACACAACCGTCGAACTCGCCCGACCTTGAATCCCCTATTTCGCGTCTCCCCTCGACCGATTTCGTTAGGAATCACGCGAGTTAGACAATCCTTGCTTTGGGCACTTTCCTTATCACCATCTCTCCTCGCGTTTCTTTTCTCCACTAACTTCCTTTTTACTAACTTTCATGCTAATCTAACTCCAAATTCGAGTTCGCCTCACCACAAAACCTCTACCTCGCCTCTTCCTTCACTCGAATCCGTCAGCAATCGTGCGGCTACCCCTTTTCTCCACTGCGCCCTGCGCAGTTCTTCACCATCGTCATTCCCCCTTCACATCTTCTTCCTCGCACGTGCTTAGCTCAACCCCCGTCCGGATCCACTCGCCTCAGCTCTGTTGACATCTGCCTGTTCTACCTCTCGCAGCGCTGTCCCTTGTCGCCCTGACCGAAGCGTATAGTGAAAATCATAACAAGCCAAAAAATTGCTTCGGCCATCCCCCGGTTTATACGTGTCACCCGTGCGCAGACGTCAGGCTTATCTTCTCTGTATCGTTCCAATTTTTAACGGATGTCCCGAAGGACTGGACCTGTGGGTCTGCTTCCACAGTCCACGGTCGTCTCCGAGATGCCCCCGAGCATAACTCACTGTTGGGCCTCATACACCCAATTCTGACGAGAGATTCGCACATAGCACCACTGCGGGCCCTTTCCACAAGGAGTTCCCCTTCCCCTAGCGCGTTTTGCCTGGGCTGAATTAACCACCTTTCGGGTTTCCCGACAGCTAGCTCACATGTCCTTCTCAACTGCCCGCAGCGTTAGGGGTATGGGCCTATCGTAAGCCTGTAGCAAGAGCCCTGATGGAGCGGGTTTTGGTGCTGATCTTGGTGGTAGTAACAAATACTAAAAAATAGAAATTTTGAACACAAATGCGTGCATGCTCGCACTCAAACCTCTCCCAACAGGCTTGCGGCTGGGGAGCGGTACAACCGTAAAGGGGCCAAAAAGCCAAAACATGAAAATAACTAAGTAGCAATGATAAATCTGTCTCTTATACACATCTAGATGTGTATAAGAGACCAACCGTAAAGGGGCCAAAAAGCCAAAACATGAAAATAACTAAGTAGCAATGATAAATAGTAAAATTTTTAAGGAAAAATTAATCACCAGGAATACGACAGCGAGGGAAAGAAAGCGGTCGTACTGCTGTCTCTTATACACATCTAGATGTGTATAAGAGACAGGAGCGGTACAACCGTAAAGGGGCCAAAAAGCCAAAACATGAAAATAACTAAGTAGCAATGATAAATAGTAAAATTTTWAAGGAAAAATTAATCACCAGGAATACGACAGCGAGGGAAAGAAAGCGGTCGTACTGCCCCAGCTCAGCTGACGGCAAAACCAAGGGGGATAGCCCCGCCGCCCCCTCAACCCCTCGGTTCCTTCACGCCACTTTGATATCCTCCACGCCGTCGCCGCTCGATCTCGATCTCTGAGTCTCTTTAATGAAAGTCTAACGCCATAACCGATAGTACCAAGCCCAATGTTGAGTCTAGTCCTAGCGGACAACTCTATAAGTGGGTACTTCGTGGCGCGGATCTACTGAAACGCTTCAAAAATCACATTGTTCTCGATGTCGTCCTCCGTACGTAGGCACAGGTCACAGATAAGCATACCAATCATGAGACAAAATCTTTTTAATCCTGGTTTAATCAAGAAATCAAAGTTTGGCTGGCAACCAAACGTCGACTTCACAATCACCAAAAGAGAAGAAATCACGAGCACCTTAAATCCACGTGCCCACACACTCTCTATCTTAGTCAGCCTTTCACCTATCATTAACCACAGATATAGCTGCGCCTCACGCGGTTTACCTATATTTTAAACCAAGCTTACCTTTTGCTACTTACAAAAATCAGGGCGGATACCCTTGTAAGGGTATTTGCACCGACACCGTCGTACGTTATCGACGTCCCACTGCATCTGCAAACCTATCCGGTCTTCCATGCATCCAAGCTGTTTCCGTTTTCTCCAGCTGATGCATTTCCAGACTGGCCTCCTCAGTAGAGTATAATCATATATATTTTATAGATTCTAAATTAATAATATCTCATTTATTATTTCATTTGAATTGTATTCTATTGAATAAATAGAGAATAAAGAATTATTATATTATTATTTAGAATATTGTAGCAATCTCAATCGATAGTATTCATTTCTTTCGAGTATTATTTACTATTATTTATTGTGGACGAAGTGGCAGCAGCGCTAGTTCAATCTCATTCAATCGAGTTGGATAAAAAAGAGTTCCAAACATGAAGTGGTATGTTCTATATTATCATTATCGAGGGAGGATGCTCCTGTGATTACATTTTCGTCAGCGCCCAAGGCGCCCTTGTCGGTGGTGAATGCTCGTGTAGTGTATTCTTCGTGCCCTACTGAGGTGGAAGGCGCGTCTGGTTTTTTATTGAATTAACTGTAAAAATATAGGATAAACTATCGTGTTTCTATCAGAGGTCATGTAGCTTTTCTTCCTAAGAGTCTTCGAAAAAGACGAAAAGTTTTTCATAGTCAATTGAGAATGTTCTCAATCTAACAAATGAATCCAAAATTTTTGAATATCGTAGTCGAAGAAATTGACGAACATGCATGAAAAACAACAACAAAAAAGTACATCTATTCTATTAGCTTAAAGAGAAGTTTCCACTGGTGCTGCTTTCAACTAAAAAGCTCAAATTGACAGCAAGTAACGTTAACTCATTTGACATGAACATAATAAGGATATTCTTTCCGGCGAGTCGTGCCTGCAAGAGCGTTTTCTTTTCTTTATTTGATTTTCTTTCCTTCGGCCTCTCATCTCATCAAAACACTCGGTAAACCCAACCATCCCAGATTTCACCAGGTTCAGCATCATCTCCCCTACCAAAAAGGCTCAGCAAAGTTGGTCGCTTCAAGAGGGTTTCGTCATATATCAGATAAGGCGACCGACATACGGCATGCCCTGACTGACGGGCGTGCCGCCTTTGCAATAACCCATGCCATATGTCTCATGGAAAAACTGAGGGCCAACTCGGCCGCCCTCAGCCCAGGCCGAAACAGGGGCAAAAGACCCCACACGAGGACTCGGGGCCTGGACGTGCGGCAGTTGACTTTGGTCAACTGTCGGGATCCCAACAGTCAAAAGGTACCTAGCCCAGGCCGCTGATCAAGCACACACACTTGTTTGTATGCAGGTACCCAGACAGCAACAGGTCCAAGGGAGAAGTCTGCAACTGCACAATCTGGGCCCTCAGCAGTGAGTCAATCTGACGACTGTGGGAAAAGCACCCGAGGCTGGACATTCTCGACCATTGCTACTTAAGGCTGGCCTCGAGTTAGTCAAGCATTCAGTCTTGCTATGCTACTTTGACGCTGGCTCGACTTTGATTAGACGCTGGCATTATGCTGGCTCGACGCTGGCTAGACGCTGGTTGTGCATTGGTGATGCGGACGACGGCACGAGGTGGAGGCAGCATGCTGGCGCTTTCTGCATTGTGCGCCAGACTTGCTGAGGTGGCATGCTGATGTGGCGCTACCTCTGGTCTACATACATGCTGATGTGGCACTTCCTCTGGTCTACATTACATGCTGATGCGGCGCTACCTCTGGTCTATGCATGCTGATGTGGTGCTACCTCTGGTCTACATTGCATGCTGAAGTGGCGCGCCTCTGGTTTATAGTGCATGCTGATGTGGTGCTGCCTCTGGTTTATAGTGCATGCTGATGTGGTGCTGCCACTGGTCTCCATTGCTGATGTGGCATATGCCACCTGTTTGACTGTTGACGTGGCATTGTCCACGCTGTCTACAGGAGGTGACTGGTTGCGAGGAGGGGGAAGATCGGGATCTGTGGATAAAGGTGGTTGGGTACTGACCTGAGGTTGACGTCGTCACTGGAATCTGCTATGCCTTCATGGTCTTCACGAGAAGTGCCATGTGGCACTTTGTGTGTGATCAGGAATATACTTCTTATCATTGTTGACGTCGAGAGGGAAGAAGCCCGGAGAAGGAGAGGGGTCTGAAGGGATTATTACTGTGTGATCTTTCATCTTCTCCTTTGTCTATTCCCCCTCCACTCTCTTCTTGTGATGGTAATGAGATACTATTTGAGTTATCACTTCACGATTTGGAGACTTTGATGCAGATAATGAGACTACTGATATTTGACGACTTCTGAGTATCTGCCAGACTGGGTTCATTACACCTTAGGCTCTATCAGTCTACCGTCGCGCCCAGTGTTTGCACTTTCGGGCGATCCGGAATTCCAACCAATTGCAAACTTGGGTTCCATAGGAAATCCATGGATCAAAGAGAGTTTCTCCCATGGTGTTTCGCCTTTCATTGCGTCCTTTCTTTCTCAATCCCAAGGCAAAGTGCAACGAAGTTGCCTCTACCAAGAAAATTTGGGAACGCCTTCAACTTTTTTGTCCGTGTGCGGGCACAAAGTGTGACATCAGAGTTTCTGCAACTAACTCAGCTTCCGCTTCTGGTAAATCAAAAGGAGCACGATTCTTTTCCGCTAAACAAGAAATAAGAAACAGAATCAATCAAGGCTAAAAGTTTTTTGACTTTGTTTTGAGCCATTCCGGCTAATGCTCCTAATATCATGGAAGCAATACTGCAAAAAAAGAAGATTGTTTGCCTTGTTTGTGGGCACGGGAAGGGAAGTTGACAAACATACATACACGCACACACACAGAGAGAGAGAGAGAGAGAGAGAGAGAGATCTGTAGATGGATACTTATGTAGACCTCAAATATCTCATTGCCATTTCCATGTGAGATCTGTAGATGGATACTTGTGTAGACCTCGAATATCTCACTGCCGTTTCCATGAGTGCGGGCGTAGCCGCACTGGCTTTACTTGTTTCTTTCAAAGGTCATCGGTTGCAGGCCGATTTGTGAGGTATGGGGTTTCTGTCCTCATTGGCTTGAGGTGTTGGGTAGGTAGGATAGTGTCATGGTTGTTTGGGATCCCCCATTCATGCTCGGGCGTCCTGCACCTCAGGCCGTTCATGTTTGAAAGATTGTTGAATGTCCTGCCCCGGAGAGTGCCTGGTTTTGAAGGTTTGTTGCGTGGCATTGCATGTGGAGGATGGAAGGCTTTTTGGCGTGGAGGGGTGTTGTGGGAGCACCGCTCAGGAGTGTTTTGTATGTGTGGAAAGCATTGTCCACTGCCCTGGGACCTTTAACCCTATGAACAATCCCATTTCTTTGACACTTCCCCATCCTGTTGCTGTGATGCCCCTCGACCCTCCATCTCCTTCCCTCATCTCCAGAACCATTCTGTGATGCCCCTTGACACTTCCCCTCCCTCACTGCACGCCAATAGTCATCTTGCAATGCCCCTTCACACTCCCTCCACCTGCGTTCAGGACACATTTCTAAGCAGTTCGCTAAGACCACTGTGTGACACAGTCTCCCTACCTTTCATGCTTGATGTTCCTCGAGTGCGCCTTGCTGGTCCTCTGTTGTGACCGGTCCCATAAGATCATTGTGCACCACCTCTCAACCCTTCCTCTTACTCTGTTGATGGCATGGTGCACTGTTTGAATTTGTGGACAGAGCTGCCCTCTCTGCAATAAGCCCATGCTTCGAATAGCATCCTCAGGCCACTGATTGCATGCTTCGTCGCACGAGAGCGGAAAGGCAAACACGAGATATGATAACTTAAATATTTGCTTGAAAAATCAAAGTCCTATACATCAAGCTTCTCTCTCTCTCTCTCTCTCTCTCTCTCTCTCTCTCTCTCTCTCTCGCGCGCGCGCGTGATCGGGTTGGTTCTTTCTTTGTTTCCATCATCATCCACCATACTGGACTGTTTTGCAAGCAAACATCAGCTGCGTCTCCTTCCACTACGCACTTTGCAGTGCTAACGTGATTGGTGCTCATTGTCGGAAGCATAGCATATTGTACTGAGCTTGCATAAGCTTTTGATCAATATGATTTCTTAGTGCAGAACTGCCAGTGGATCTTGGCCCTTGTGATGTTCTTCAAGCGGTTGTCCTGCAGGCAGTGGTCCGATTTCACTGCCTCTCTTGGTGGGTTGGTGTGAATGGGTAAATTAACCCAAGTACTGTGGTCGTTTGCCTGCTCATGCACTGTATTTTTCCCTCCACTAGGGACCTAGCTGTGCTAACGCGATTAGTCCGCTTTTTCAGGAGCGGAGGACACTGTGCTAAGCTACCACACGTAAGCTTTTGCTCAGTATAATTTTCTTCGCTCAGGAGTGCCAGTGGACCCTGTCCCTTGTGGTGTTCTTCAGGCAGTTGTCCTCCATGCAGTGGTCCATTACGCTGATGTCTCACTGCCTCTGTTCACGACTTATAATGTCAATCGTTAATTTTGTTGACCCAAGCTGTGTGGTCATTTGTCTGATGTTGTGTTTCTTGTTCTCTCTCGTTTACTGTCAGCCGCGGCAGATGCATCAGCGCCGTCATCATGACAACGAGCACCACCAACCTTATGAGTGGCAGGCAATTGGAGGTCTTCTTCCATCCTTGTACGGAGCATCTGGGATCTTTGATCCTGGCACGTATTCATATCTGAATGAATCAGATGCGGAGTTGGCGACCACAGTGGTGGACTCTGCTGCACTTGATCCAAGGGTACAAATGGCAGCATTGCACCACAGGCGATGGGTTGACACTCGCCAGTCGCATGTATCCTTTCCTCACTTGAGATTGCAAATGGAGACGATGCAGCAGAGGCATCAATGGGTGGAGGAGAATCGGTCTCCAGCCAGCACTACTTGGGTAGGGAGGCATGCAGAGGACCATTGGGACGGTGGCCGTCGCCGGTATCGGCATCGGTATCCGGAACACCGCTATCCCTTGCACATGCAAGAGGATTATGGGCTGGAGTTTGGGCCGATGGAGGCGGATAGTCTGGGAAACTGGTTTAGCACAAGTGACGAGGAATTTAGGGACGGAGTGCAGCCGATGGAAGAATGGCTGTCGTTGTCATACTGGATCTCATCAGAAGAGGCAGAGCAGGAGTTTCTGGGAAGGGGTGTGCCGTACAACTCTGGGACCGGGAGCAGGGGGAGAAGTCCTGTGCAAGGGACAGATGGTGTGAGATGGGTTCTTAACAGGCATATGGAGTTGAGCAGGAGAGCAGCGCGGTTTCATCAAAGACGTGGCTTACGTGCAGATGTTTTTGAAGCACTTCCGAAGGAGGTGTTCAAAAGCAAGGTAACAGAAGGGCAAGAAGGGAAAGCAGATGCTGCAGCAGGGCACGATGGCAAAGTGGGAGTGGAAGGATCGAAGGGAACTGCGGAGCCGGTGCTGGAACAGGAAGAATGTCCAGTTTGCCTAGAGGTGTTTGAGACGGGCCAGAGTCTCCTTCGCCTACCCTGTCGGCATCTGTTTCATATCGAGTGCATTAGGCCATGGTTTCAAAATGACAGCAGGTGCCCATACTGTCGTTCAGAAGTGCCCGGAGGCCGGTCGGATGGTGAAGAGGAAGATGAGGAATTGGAGGGTGAGGGGGAAATGATGTTGGAAGAAGATGACATGGAGTTTGTAGCGAATGGGGTGGATGAAGATTCATCTTCAGAGGAAAGCGATACCGATTTGGATGGTGCATACATGTTAGGCATCGAAACTCTCATAGCAGATATGGAGCTCGGAGCAGGGAGGGAATCCAGTCTGAGGAGGCCGCGAAGGCCATGGAGATGAGTTTCTGTATGATGGTGATGACCGGATCGATGTTGAATATGGGTTCCTGCACTGTGGGAAGTGAAGGCACGGAGCCCGTGGAGGGCAGTGGAAGGGAATGGAAGGGAAGAGAACGGGACTATGTATACTCTTGGTGGTGCATCTTTGTGAACATCATTTGACTGTATGTGCTCGGTTTGCAGATTTCTGCCGTCATCACTGAATGACAGAAAGGGCAGATCTGGTTGGTGCAGCGTAGAGAGTCATCTCTGCAAAAAACTGAGGTCGGGAGAAGCGTGTGAATGCACAAGTCATTGGACAGGGAAGTAATTGTATAACTTTTCGAAGTTGGGGACCTTTGGCTTGTTATCCTTCCTTAGTTCTTGAAACTTGACACAGGTATGGCCATTTAAACAAGCAGCTCCGCCATTGAGTGGAGAACAACATGGGAAGTAGTTTGTGTGTGTGTGTCTCTGTGTGAGTGACAGAGAGAAAATGTGTGTGCCTGTGTGAGAGAGAGAGAGTGTGTGTGCATGTGTGTGTGTGTGTGGGTGTCTTGTGCCTGTGTGTGTGTGTGTGGGTGTCTTGTGCCTGTGTGTGTGTGTGTGTGTGTGCGTGTGTGTGTGTGTGTGTGTGTGAAAAGAGAGAGAGAGAGAGAGAGA
>BFEA01000183.1:443989-468578 GCA_003427395.1 Chara braunii
GAGGGTTGGGGGAAGTCGGCGGCAACCGGGGGAGGTTAAAGGCTCGCGTAGGTTGTTTTGCCTTTTTCTTTTTTGTTCTTTTTTGTTTGGTGTGTTGTGATGTTCTCTATACACAACTCCAGCCACGTGGCGCAATTGGACTATTTACCGACTCTTTAGGGGATTGACAGGTTGGGAGGGCGGAGGGGGAGGCACGGCTAGGGGAAGGTCGGGGTGGAGTAAAGGGTTCCAAGTTCGAAGTCAAGGGGGGGGGGGGGGGGGGGGGGGGGAGAGAGAGAGAGAGAGAGAGAAGGGGGGGGACTGTGCCAAGCCGTCCATTATGTAACTCTGACACAGCTACTTCGTTTCTTCTTTGTCTCTTTGTCTTCCAGGAAATGTTCCAAGATGAACGCCCAACATTATGGCTCTCATGTCAATGCTACTCCCCACAAGTCCCCCACCCGAAGAGCAACTGCCAAGCAGATTAAATGCTGATTATTTCACTAATGCAATGCAAAACCTGCTTAACACCAACGACACTCCTATAGTTGGCGGCGCCTTCCAACAACTTCCCCGGGCCAATCGTCAATGATATCTTTTGAGCGCACGAACTTGAGACTCACCCACACGCGCTTGCACTTGCACACATGCAACATCGGTTGATCACAAACATATCTAGAGAACACAACAACCAAAGTCTGATTCAGAATCTTTACCAAAAACATCAATGGGCCAACGGACTGGATTTTCTTCGAAAAGTCCCGAGCTTTTGCACAACACAAAACAAAAACGATGCAGCAAAGATAACGCCTCCCCAAACAAAACATGCAAAGATAAAGAAAAAAGAATGTTCGGTAATATTCTGTGCTATTTTCTTGCACACAAGTTTTCGTCTGCTTTCAGGCTTGTCTTTTTTTTATTGTGAAAGAAGCTCCATATGATAGGGCAGTTCCTTATGCGTTTTCTTTCTTTTGTGTTTTTTTTTTTTTCTGCGTGGGCGAAGCTGCAACGGGTCTAGTGGAAAATAAATGATCTTAGGAGCCAAAATGAAAAGGATCGGAAAAAAATAAGGAGAGTCTCAATTTTGAGGCTTATAGGCCTCATAGGGGATGAAACGGATTAAAAGAGCCTTGAATTTGGGAGACCCAGGTGCTCTGAACCTGAAAAATGAGGCTAAAGTGTAAGTCGGAATAAAACGGGCAGCAAAGGTGAGGAGAAAAGGGTCTAGAGGAAAAATGGAAGAGGTATTGGGAATGCAAAAGGGCAAGCTGCCACATAATGCTCAACTTGCCGCTTCCCAAAAAATGCCTAGATACCTTGAATAAGACTGCATCAAGACCAGATGCAGTTCAGACAAAAACCGACAAAAACGGTTACCTAGAGCAAAAGAAAATACAAATTTTAGATACATTTTGTGACCGAATTTATCCCAAGATGAAACGGTTACAAAATATTTTGATTATTCTTGATTTTTAAAAAGAAAATCAGGAGAAATCAAGGAGGAGGAACGGACCACAAAAAGTATAGCAAACTAATGCTTAAAGCACATCCGATGTCAATATTAGGTCCGGATGCACTAGGGGATGTGCAACTTCATTTTGTTACAGTTTGAGGCAAGTATGGGGGCAATGGGAGTAAGAAAAAGGTTACCATTGCACTCCAAAATATAACGGACTACAACAGAGTATCAAAACTATAAGAAAGAGGGCCTTGACAACCGCAAAATATTATAAAAGAGACTTTCAAGCATGAGGACCAAAAGACAATGGTGAACGACAACCGCGAGATCATTTGGCCAGGAATACTCGACAGACTTATGAGGCAAGGGGAGGGGAAATTGGGAATATGTTGGGGACGAGGGAATCCCAAAAAAAATTGGAACAGTATGCGAAGCGATGTCGGGGGCCACGTGGGTTTAAATAAAAATAATCTCAAATTGGCGCCGGGACCAACGTTACCATCGATGGAACTAGTGGTGGGGACTAGTACGGGACAAGCGTCGGGGACTTGAATGTCCCAAGAGAAGTGTGGGGGCAACATGAGGAACAAATAATCAAAGCAAAATATGTCGTTGAGTTCAAGATTTAACCGTTCCGAAATAGTAGCGCTGGTAGTGCAAGTGGGATCAAGCGGGAGAGTCGTAGAGGAAAAAAAAGGGGAAGAGATGAAGATGGTGGGTGAAAATTGCAGTCCGAATATTGTGATGGAAAAGGAAAGACAAAAAAAAAAAAAAAAAAGATTGCTAGCAATAAAAAATGGTAATTTGGGACATACATTTGTGATCAGATTCATCCTGGGGTGAATCGGTAACAAAGTAGCTTTATTTTTATTTATTTTTTTAAAAAAAATTAAGAAAATTAAGACGTCGTGCAACCGAGATACAACGGATTACAAGAGGGGAGGAAAACACAAGTTTCAAATATCTCCGAAACCAATATTGAATCTGGATGCCCTTGGAAATGAGTCGCTTCATTTTGTTTCAATTTGGGGTAAGTTGTGGGGTAATGCGACTATGAAATTTACCACTACTGCACTCTTAGAAATAACAGATTGCATGGGGATGCCAAGCCAAGGGAAGATTAGCCTTGGCATACTCAAAGACACTAGAAAAGAGTGTGTCAAACACAAATGGAGACGGTAAATGACAACCGTAAGCAGAGGAACTCACGGCGGGAATAATCGACGAACTTGAGACACATGGAAATGAGAGATTGGGCTATCGAGGACTAAAAAGTCATAAATAGAAATATGAGACATCATCGGGAATGATATCGAGAACTAGATAAGCGCAAATAAAAATAATCAGAATTTGATATATTTGTCGGCGGGACTGCTAGCGGGACTAGAAAATGAAACAAGAGTAGGGTGTGTCAGGGACTGAAGTTGTCCCAAGGAAACTGTGAGGCCTACATGAAGGATGAACACGCAAAGCAAGTGATACCGTCGAGATTAAGATTTACACGGTGGAAAATATAAGCAACCGCAAGTGCAACGCTAGTGGGGCCAAGGTAGAAAAAGTACGGAGGTAAAGGGGGGGAAAAATGATGATGGGAAGCCTACCTTGCAGCCCGAGATACTATGCAGAACATAGGTCATCAAGGTAAAGCTGGGGCAAGTGGGGGCCATGAATTGAGACTAACAGAGACAAAATGAAACCCCCATGAGAGTAGGGGCTTCATTATTGTGATCCGAGAAAGAACAGGCAGCAACATGAGCTAGTTGGATCTAGATCAAGATCCATGGCTTAGAAAAACATTCAACAGGACACTTATCACATCAGAAATGAAAAAAAAGAAAAGAAAAATAGAAAAAAAAAGAAAAGAAGTGAGAAAAGGGGGGAGAAAAGGGTGAGGGGAATGTGTTGGTCAATCAGGACTGACACATTACGAACTGTCAAGTCCCTACAGTGACCTAATCATTCCAGATTTAGTGGAGGTCAATCCGGACTGAGGAGATAAGACGCTTGGGGTATTATATCGACAATATCTCAATTAAAAAGGCAAAAATGAAAGAAAAAATGTGTGGGTCAGTTTTCTTTTTCACCATGGATCTGAAATTTTAAAATTCAGATCCATGGAGGAGGTGGGTGATATAGCCATTTTTTGTGAGGCCGTTTGGAATGACAATCCGAAATGGAAAGACACAAAGTAAGAAAAATATGAAACAGTGCATTTGGTCGAAAACGGAGGTTAGATCACAAAGAAGTAAAAAAGTGAATCATAGGGTTCAAATTTTAAGCACGGGTCAGTTGGGGGTAGCAGGGAATAATGTTGGTCTTGGATCCCAGACAGATTCAAGGTTGAAAGTGCATTAAGACATAAGAAAATGCCTCGGCCTACTCGAATTGGGGTGAGACTAGAGAAAATCGAGAAAAAGGTTCATAAGTTTTTTTTCTCTCAAGTTGGGTTTTCCGTTGAGTATTCGGACCCAAGGGGCAATATTTGAAAGTGAAAATGAGGCATGAGGAGGCTCTAGAGGCAATCTGAGTTGGTACCAACCATTCATACTATAGGTACTTGACCGAAAAGAAACTTAGGTACTCCCAGGGAGGCCTACTAGTGAAAAAAAAGCCTTGGGGGTACCCCGGTTCACCTTGGGGCACATAGAGAGGCCCATGGGCTGATCAAAGTATTGTGCCCAGCCTATATAAGCTGGGGGAGCAGCCCGCGACACTCACAAAGAGCATTTATGAGCTCCAAAGAGCACTACACTGCCCGTATGAGATCAAGAGAGCCCGTATGAGCTCCAAAGAGCACTACACTCAACCGGAATGAGAGGAGAGGAACCGCTTCCAGTTTGGTAGCGTGAGGGAGACTAGACTAGTGAGAAGGCTAGTGGAAGTGATCTGCCATAGCCCCCAGGCTGTGAAAGTATCCTTAACCCTCCTAGAAGAGAGGACTTTATAGCCTTAGTAGTTCCGTAGCCAGATACAAATTGAGCAGAGAGAAGGATGAGGAATTGAAGAAGAAGGAAGTCATAGCTCGACAACAAGTGTGCAAAGAGAAGGAAAACTTCATCAAGATTGACATCTCAACTTCAAAACAACAGAGGAGGTGAGTGGAAAAAAAAGAAGGTGCTTCCTTTTTTTATCACCCTCCTCATCTTCTTGTTATTTTTCATCATCATCTTCTTCTTCTTTACCTCCTTGCCTTGTTGTCTTCTTCTTCTTCTTCTTCTTTACCTCCTTGTCTTGTTTTCTTCCTCTTCCTCTTATTCTTCTTCATCATCCTCTAATACCTCTATTTTTCTTTCCCACTTTCTGTTCATTTCATCCTCCTCTTCTCCTCTCCCCTCCTCTCTCTTTCTCTCCATGAAAAAATTAAAAATTAGTTTTTTCACTAATGGTTGTTTCCATTATTCATCTCCTCACTCTATTGTAAATCGTCACTTTGTACTTCGTGTTTTCAAGCTTGGGAGTCGGTTTCACTCGCTCTCTGTTCATCTTTTGTCAAACTTTTCACTCGGGTGTACGTTGCTACTTTTGTCTTTGCTTATTCTAGTATTGTAGTCATTATCTAGTCATGATTTGTTAATTTTTCTCACTCTATTGTAAATCGTCACTTTGTACTTTGTGTTTTCAAACTTGGGAGTGAACAGGGACATCGGAAAATGAATTTCCTCGAACTATTCACTTAAAGCATCGGGCGTTGCCCGAAACAGGCAGTCGGGGCAAACGGGGACGGAATAAGGTTTAATGTTAGGAGGGTCGTCAATAGCGTATAGACGAAGGGGTTGTAAAGTTACAAAGCCATCACATCTGATGCCGTTTAGGCCTGCAAACACAGATATGGGTTTTTAAGCTCTCCCTCCCTTAACAAAAGCGGCAAAATCGGAATCGGAAATTTGATAAATCTGAGTTTTTCTTGCAAGTCTGAGTTTTGCAAAGTCTTGAGTATTTGTTGCGAGTCTGAATTTTGTAAGTCTGAATTTTGTAAGTCTGAATTTTGTAAGTCTGAATTTTGTAAGTCTGAGTTTTCTGATGATGCGGACGATGGGACAACGCAAGTAAGACGAGACCAAAAGCTTAGGACCATCTTCACTCCTCTCCCATCTCCACCTTCTTCAACCATCCGCCATAGCCAGACACCTTCACACCTTCCTCCACCACCTCCTTCACCCATCCACCATAGCCAAGCACCTTCACATCTTCTTCCTCCTCCACCTCCTTCACCGATCCACCATAGCCAAGTACCTTCACACCATCCACTATAGCCAAGCACCTTCACATCTTCTTCCTCCTCCATCTCCTTCACCCATCCACCATAGCCAAATACCTTCACCCATCCACTATAGCCAAGCACCTTCACACCTTCTTGCTCCACCATCTTTACCCATCCATTATAGCCAAGCTCCTTTACATCCTCCTCCACCACCTCCTTCACTCATACCACCATAGCCTAGCACCTTCACACCTTCCTCCTCCTTCACCTCCTTCACCCATCCACCATAGTCAAGTACCTTCACACCTTCCTCCTCCACCTCTATCAACCATCCACCATAGCCAAGCACCTCACCTTTACACCTTCCTCCTCCTTCACCTCCATCACCCATCCACCATAACTAAGTACCTTCATGCCTTCCTCCTCCTCCACCTCCATCACCCATCCATCATAGTCAAGCACCTCCACAACTTCCTCCTCCTCCACCTCCATCACCCATTCACCATAGCCAAGTGCCTTCTTCCTCCTCCACCACCATGGCTGACCAACCCCATGTTGAAAAGAATTTGAGATTGCAAAACATAGGAGGGATCTTAGGTAGGATGGTAGGGCGAGTAGACGTCAGATGTTGATTAGACGTAGAGTTTTTTTTTTTTTTTTTTTTTTTTTTTTTTTTTTTTTTTTTCCCCTCTCTCTCTCTGTTGTTTTTTTGTTTTCCTTGGTCACCAAAACCTTTCCTCCTTTCCTATACCCCAAGGACATTCTTTTCCTTCTCTTCCTCCCCCTTTTGGGATGCAACTAACCCTTTCCCACTCACTTGTTACATTGTCAGGAGACGAACAGTGAAAGAATGATGATTTCATTTGGTGGAAAGAGAGGGCAAGGGGAGGGCAGTCAGTCCCTTGTGCCACCATGAAGAAAGAAAGTGTTGTGAGAGCAAAAGCGTTTGAGGATTTAAAGGTTAAAAAGTCAAAGAAAGGATTAAACAGAATTGTTGAGTGAAGGGAAGTTCAGTCGACTCAACCAGCACCCCTACTGCATAACTAAGAGAAGAGGAAGGTTTGGATAATGGAAGGAAATTAGAAGGAAGAAATCTAAAGGCAAAGAAAATTAGGCATGGGGGGGCATGGTGTGTTGACCCCAAATGGGGATTGTGCTTGTCTGCGTTGAACTGACTGTGCAGGTGAGTAGCCTTAAAAGATGTCTTAAGCTGTAATGTGCCCAGATAGACCGGGCGACAAAGTAAAGGAAGGGGGAACAAAAACCAAACGAGTTATGGACGTAACCCTCTCTAAGGAATGAGTCCTTTTGTGCATATGGTCGCAATCGTGAAAGAAAAAGATGGTCTGTATGGTTGAGGTCAGCAAAACTCTCATATGATCGGGGAGGCCGCCGAGTCATATTAGTATGTCGGTGGGAATACCAAAAAGACTAAGGGGTGCATAGGAAAGTGACGAAACACGAAGCGTGATGTATGAGATAAAGAAGGCTAATGCGTAGTTCAGCCAAGACGATAAGGGGTGTCTCCCACCTTGATGAAGTCGTAAGACCATCGCGTTTAGTGAATGGATGCGTAGCCCAAGGAAGACGTATGGCCTACACATGAAAGAAGAAAAAGTTTTCAAAGGACCCCTGAACTGCGTGTGTTACAGTATTGGAAGGAGCAATTGCAGGAGAATACGATAAAGCATAAAAAAAAGAACGCTTGTGAGAAAATCAGTAAAACTGCCCACCTAGCGAGAAAGTTAAGCAACATCTTCAATGTCAAAGCTCTCTCGCTTTTTGGCCCACCCCCATCCATCTCAAAGCACTAGGTGGGGATGACCTTGTGACGAATCGCTCTACGCATTGAGCATGAGTGTGGGTGGAGTCGAGCCAACTGCGGGATGCAAACGGGTCGACTCAAGCTCAAAATTCTAACAGGGTGACGCCCTACAGCGGGCTCGTGCATGTCGACTCTGCTGGAAATGAGATTGCCTACGGGAGGGACACCCATACGAAAATGTCATACATATACGCAGAGAGAGAGAGAGAGAGAGAGAGAGAGAGAGAGAGAGAGAGAGAGAGAGAGAGAGAGAGAGGAGGAGTATCTACATTGTGATAGTGCGGATTTTTTTTTTTCTTTTTTTTTTTTGAAATAGAGGCTCCTTTTCTGGGAGCAGCAATCCGTTTTTTTTTCGACCAGCAATTCAGAAAATATATGCTTGACTCACACGACACTCCTCCCCAGTGCGGTCGGAAGGTCCGAGTGGATGGGCATTGAATTCCCATCAGGAAGGTTGTACCATCCCTCACCCGTGCCTAAGTTAGCCTCATGCGCTATCAAATATTGAACCATGATGCCTTGCAATCTAGTGAAGTAAGCAAGGCGAACCTTAGTGTTGTGGCCAATACCACACTGCTTTGGCCTCCCGGGATATCTTGGGATGTTAAACCACCGGTACATCCGAAAAGGCAGACTAAGCCTCTCTTGGAAAGTGGGAGGCCGTGAATTGTCGATTGATTTAATGGACGGTCCCTGACCTCCAAATTTTTAGGAAAGGCACAATCTACTTTTTTGGATGTATTGGTGGTTCAAGGACCTAGGTCAATTGAAGTTTTTTTTATTATAGATGAGCCACAGACGAAACTCCCCCCCTCCGGCCATACAATCGGGCCCGGATAGTTATCAAGCAGCCACAAAGGTGACTGACCTGCTCCTGGTGTATGACTCCATTCGCCCCCTTTTAGCCGATGCCCCAAAGACTGTGGGGCGTTTCTTGCAGCGCTGTAGTATTGTAGCATTTGTCAGTTGAAAGTTATACTTCCCTATGTAGGCGCGCCTCACTCGCTTCCAAAGGGGTTCCTTGTAGGATCTGTGTATGACTCACCTCCCGTTCGACTTGCGTCCACACGCATCTAAGTCGACTGCCTTCTACTCTCGTGAACTTTTCATTCCCCAGACTCTTCATTTTGAATTTGACCAAAAGTTGCATGGAGGAGGTGATATAGCCGTTTCTAGTGAGGCCAACCCAAACGGCGAACTTCGGAATGAAATGACACCCAAAATAGAAAGACACAAAATAAGAGAAAAATAAAACAGTGCATTTGGCCGAAAATGGAGATCAAATGCAAAAAAAATTGAACAAGCGAGTCATGGGGCTCAAATTTTAATCAAGGGTTACTTGGGGGTAGTTGGGATTAATGTTGCTCTTAGATCTCAGACAGATTCAAGGCTGAAAGTGTACTGAGACATAAAAAAATGCCTCGGCCACCTCAAATTGGGGTGAGACTGTAAAAATTAAGAAAAAAATTTGTAAGGTCGTTTTCTCTCAAGTGGGGTTTCCCTTTGAGTATTTAGACCCAAGAGGCAACATTGAAAATGAAAATGAGGCATGAGGAGGCTCTAGAGACAGTACGAGTTGATACCAACCACTTGGACTGCATGTACTTGGCCAAAAAGAAACCCGGGTACTCCCGGAGAGGCCTACTAGTGGAAAAAAAGCCTTGGGGGTACCCTGGTTCACCTTGGGCCACATAGAGAGACCCATGGGCACCGAAGTGTTGTGCCCAGCCAGCCTATATAAGTTGGGGGAGAAGCCCGCCACACCCACATCTTCATAAGGCGAGTACACTGTTCGTATAAGCTCAAGAACGCTTGTATGAGCTTAAGAGAGCACTACACTCAACCGGAGTGAGAGGAGGGGAACCGCTGCTAGTTTGGTAGCTTGAGGGAGACTATGTTAGTGAGAGGAGTTACAAAGGCTAGTGGAAGTGATCCGTCGTAGGACTGCGATGGCTGCCTTTGGCGGGCGACAGAAAAGGAAGGCTAGAAAGAATCCCCTTAGCCCTCCTAGAAGGGATTACTTTATAACCTTAGTAGTAGGAGTTTGTCATAGTTAAAGACAAACTGAGGAGAGAGAAGGATCAGGGTTTGAAGAAGAAGGAAGTCACAACTCGGCAACAAATGTGCAAAGAGAAGGAAAACTTCATCACGATTGGCATCTCAACTTCAAGAGAATAAAGGAGGTGAGTGGAAATAAGAGAAAATACTCCTTTTCTTCATCACCTTCCTCATTTTTATTTTTATTTTCGTCATCTTGTTTTTCTTCTTCTCCTTAACCTCCTCCCCTTCTTTTTCTTCACCATCCTCTGATACCTATATTCTTCTTCCCCACTTTCTCTCCACTTGATCCTCTCCTTCTTTTCTCCCCTCCTCTCTCTTTCTCTCCATGACTAACATACTGACCATGAAGAAATTAGGAAGTAGTTTTTCCACTAATGGTTGTTTCCATATTATCCATCTCCTCACTCTATTGTAAATCGTCACTTTGTACTTTGTGTTTTCAAGCTAGAGAGTGAGTTTCACTCACTTTCTCTTTATCTTTTGTCAAATTTTTCACTTGGGTGTAAATGGCTACTTTTGTCTTGCTTATTCTTGTGTTGTAGTCATCATCTACTCATGATTTGTCAAGTTCCTCACTCCATTGTAAATCGTCATTTGTACTTTGTGTTTTCAAGCTTGGGAGTGAGTTTCACTCACTCTCTCCATCGTTTGTCTAATTCTTCACTCATGTGTAAGTTGCTATTTTTCTCTTTGCTTATTCCAGTGTTGTAGTCATTATCTACTCATGCTTTGTGCATTTCCTCACTCCATTAAAAATCTTCACTTTGTGTTTTTAAGCTTGGAAATGAGTTTCACTCACTCTCCTTCCATCTTTTGACCAATTGTTCACTTGGGTGTAAATCGTTGTTTTTGTCTTTGCTTATTTTAGTGTTGTAATCATCATATACTCATGCTTTGTTCATTTGTACACTCCTTTGAAAATCGTATCTTTGTCCTTTGTGATGTCAAACTCACTATCCCTTTATCTTTTGTTCAATTTTTCACTTGGGTGTAAATCGCAATTTTTGTCTTTGTCCATTCTTGTATTGCGAACCTTTTTTCCTTCATGCATTGTCCATTCCTTCACTTAGTTGTGAATCGTCACTTTGTACTTTGTGTTTTCATGCTTGGAAGTGAGTTTTTCTCACTCTCCTTCAATGTTTTGTCCAAACCTTCACATGGGGGTAATTTGCAATCTGTGTTCTTGTCCATTCTAGTGTTGTGAGTTTTTTTTTTTTTTTTATTGACTATTTCCTCTCTTGGTTGAAAATCGTAACTCTAGTTTTTTTATTAAACAAGCCATGTGTGAATGTTTGACCAATGTAACTCCCGCATCTGGTCATTCCCCCACTAAAGGCTGCGCTGCCTCATTCATGGATGCCCCTCACTTGTTGAATGTACAAAGTACAATTATGTGTGTGTAACAGTTCACCCCCACTTACTCTATTTGAATGCCACTTCATCCCCTCCTGTGCTTTATTTGAACATCGCTTTACCCCCCCCACCACATGTTCTATTTGAACATGGTAAAGGGGGAAGTATAATAGGGAACTATCGTTGTTGTTGAAGCTGCTCCCGATGATGATAATGAAGCTGCTGCTATTGTTGTTGATGTCTGACCAATCTCTTGGTTGCTGCTACTGTCGAGAATCGTTGTCTAACCCTGGGGGCGAGGACTGGTCCGAAATTACCAACAGGACGACACGACCCAGGGGTGCCAACAACCAACTCCGTCAAACAAGTGATATGGGAGCAGAGACTTGAAAGACCCCATATCCTAGGCATAGATAGACATTCTACAAACCCCCCAATTCATATGAGTCCATTTTCCCACAAAAATGAGACATGGACTTTCTCGAGCTGTTCACTTAGAGCATTAGGCGGTGTCCGAAAACAGGCAAGTCGGAGCAAACAACGACGAAATCAGGCTCAATTTTAGAAGGGTCGTCAGTAGGGTATAGACAACGGGGTTGTGAAGTTACAAAGCCATCTAACACCGTTTAGACCTGTCTGCAACCCCCCCAATTCATCTGAGTTCATTTTCCCACAAAAAACGAAAAATGTTCTTCCTCGAACTGTTCACTTAGAGCATCGGGCGGTGGCCGAAACAGGCAAGTTGAGGCCAGCGGCGACGAAATAAAACTCAATTTTAGGAAGGTCATCAATAGGGTAAAGACAAAGGGGTTGTAAAGTTACAAATCCATCTAACGTCGTTTAGGTCTGCAAACACAAATCTGAGTTTTTCGGCTCTCCCTCCCCTCACAAAATCGACAAAATCGGAATCGGAAATTTGATAAATTAGAGTTTTTCGTGATTTGAGTTTCTCGCAAGTCTGAGTGTTTGTTGCAAGTCTGAATTTCGTAAGTTTTGAGTTTTCTGATGATTCGGACGATGAGCAAGTAGGATGACACAGGAAGCTTACGACCATCTTCACTCCTTTCCCATCTCCACCTTATTCAACCATCCGCCATAGCCAGACACCTTCACACCTTCCTCCACCACCTCCTTCACCCATCCACCATAGCAAAGCACCTTTACACCTTCTTCCTCCTCCACCTCCTTCACCCATCCACCATAGTTAAGTACCATCACACCCATCCACCATAGCCAAGCACCTTCACACCTTCCAGCTCCTCCATCTTCATCACCCACCCACCATAACCAAGTGTCTTCACACCCTCTTCTTCCTCCACCTTCTTTACCCATCCATTATAGCCAAGCTCCTTCACATCCTCCTCCACCACCTCCTTCACCCATTCACCATAGCCAAACACCTTCACACCTTCCTCCTCCTTCACCTCCACCCATCCACCATAGTCAAGTACCTTCACACCTTCTTCACCCGCCACCTCTATAAACCATCCACCATAGCCAAGCATCTTTACACGTTCCTCCTCCTCCACCTCCATCACCCATCCACCATAACCAAGTACCTTCATGCCTTCCTCCTCCTCCACCTCCATCACCCATCCACCATAGCCAAGCACCTTCACACCTTCCTCCTTCTCCACCTCCATCACCCATCCACCATAGTCAAGCACCTCCACAACTTTCTCCTCCTCCACCTCCATCACCCATCCACCATAGCCAAGTCTCTTCACGCCTTCTTCCTCCTCCACCACCATGGCCAACCAGCCCCATGTTCAAGGGAATTTGAGAACGCAACACATAGGAGGGATCTTAGGTAGGAGGGTAGGGCGAGTAGAAGTCAAGCTTTGATTAGTCGTAGGGGGTCTTTTTTTTTTTTTTTTTTTTTTTTTTCTCTTTTTCTCTCTCTCTCTCTCTCTCTCTCTCTCTCTCTCTCTCTCTCTCTCTCTCTCTCTCTCTCTTCCTTGGTCGTCAAAACCTATCCTCCTCTCTCTCTCTCTCTCTCTCTCTCTCTCTCTCTCTCTCTTTTTTTTTTTTTTTTTTTTTCCTTCCTTGGTCGCCAAAACCTATCTTCCTTTCCCATACCCCAAGGTCAATCTCTTCCTTTTCTTCCTCCCCCTTTTGGGATGCAACTAACCCTTCCCCACTCACTTGTTACATTGGCAGGAGACGAACGGTGAAAGAATTATGATATCATTGGGTGGAAAGAGAGGGCAAGAGAAGGGCAAGAGAAGGGCAATCAGTCCCTTGTGCCACCAAAAAGAAAAGAAGGAAAGTGTTGTAAACGCAAAAGTGTTTGAGGACTTAAAGGTTGAGAAGTCCAAAGAAGGATTAGAGACAATTGCTGAGTGAAAGCAAGTTCAGTTGATTCAACCAACACCTCGACTTCATGACTAAGAGAAGAGGAGGGTTTGGATGATGGAAGGAAATGAGAAGGAAGAAACCTAAGGACAAAGAAAATTAGGCATGCGGGGAGGATGGTGTGTTGACCGCAGATGGGGGTTGTGCTTGTCTGCGTTGTACTGACTGTGCAGGTGAGTAGCCTTAAAAAATGTGTTGAGCTAGAATGTGCTCGGAGAGGCCGGGCGACAAAATAAAGGAAGGGGGAACAAAAACCAAATGGGTTGTGGACGTAACCCTCTCCTACGCATGAGTCATTTTATGCATACGGTCCCAATCGTGAAAGAAAAAGGTGGTCTGTATGGTTAAGGTCTGCAAAAGTGTCGGATGGTCGGGGAGGCCGCCTAGTTAGATGAGAATGTGGGGTGAGAACCCCGAAAAGACTAAAGGGTGCATAGGGAAGTGACTAAACATGATGCATGATATATGAGATAGAGAAGGCTAATGCGTAGATTAGCCATGAGGATAAGTGGTGTTTCCCACCTTGATGAAACCATAAGATCGTTGCGTTTAGTGAATGGATGTGTGGCCCAAGAAGGACGCATAGCCTACGGATTAAAGAAGAAAGAGTTCTCAAAAGACCCCTGGACTGCTTGTATATTGGAAGAAGCAATTGCAGGAAAACATGACAAAGCATAAAAGAAAAAATGCTTGCGAGAAAATAAGTAAAACTACTCACCCAGCGAGAAAGTTGAGCAACATCTATTTACCTAGCGAGAAAGTTGAGCAACATCTACTCACCTAGCGAGAAAGTTGAGCAACATCTTCAATGTCAAAACTCTCTCGCTTTTTGGCCCACCCTCATCCATCTCAAAGCACTAGGTGCGGGTGACCTTGTGACGAATGGCTCCGCGCCTAGAGCATGAGTGTGGGTGGACCCGAGCCAACTGGGACCTGCAAAAGGGTCGATTGAAGCTCGAATTCTAACAGGGTGGGGCCCTACATCGGGCTCATGCCTCTCGACTTTGCTGGAAATGAGAAGATTGTCTACGGGACGAACACACATACGCAGGTGTCATATACACACGTACAAAGAGAGAGAGAGAGAGAGAGAGAGAGAGAGAGAGAGAGAGAGAGAGGAGTATCTGCGTTGTGATAGATGCACTGATTCCTTAATCTGGATTTTTTTTTATTTTTTTTTTTTGAAACATAAGCTCTTATTTTTGGCAGCAACAGTCCGGTTTCTTTTCGACTAGCAAGTCAGAAAATACATGCTTACCATCCCTCACCCCTGCCTGAGATATCCTCACACGCAAATAATGAACTGTGATGCCCTGCAATCTAGTGAAGTAAGCACCCTGGTTGCTGTCGTCAGTGCCACAATGCTCTGGACTCCCAGGATACCTCGGGGTGTTAAACCACCAGTACTTCGAAAAGGGAGATTGAGCCTCTCCTGAAAAATGGGAGGCCATGAATTGTCGATTGATTTTATGGACAGTCCATGAGCTCCAAATTTTTAGGAAAGGTTCAATCTACTTTTTCGGATGTACTGGTGCTTTAAGGATTTAGGTCAGCGGGAGTTTCTTTTATTATGGATCAGCCATTGGCGAAACTCTCCCCCGCCGGCCATACGACCGGGCCCGGATAGCTATCAAGCAGCCACAGAGGTGATTGGTCTGCTCCTAGTGTATAACTCCATTCGCCCCCTGTTAGCCGATGCCCCAAAGTATGTGGGATGTTTCTTAGAACCCTGGAGTACTGTAGCATTTGTCAGTCGAAGGTTATACTTGCTTATGTAGGCGCACCCCGCTCGCTTCCAAAGGGGTTCCTTGTAGGATCTGTGTATGACCCACCTCCCAGTAGACTTGTGTCCTTATGCATCTACGCCCTCAACCTTTATTTGTGTATGACTCACCTCCAGTTAGACCTGTGTCCATATGCATCTAAGTCGACTGCCTTTTACTCTCCCCAATTTTTTGTTCCTCAGACTCTCCGTTTTGAATTTGTCCAAAAGTTGCTGCCTTTTCTCTGATTCTTGTGTCAGATGCTTTTGCAGTCTGCACCCGAGATAGTACTCAGTATCCAAAAGTCGCCTCGTATCCTCCCATGCTTTCCCAGATGACACATCCTAATGGTCCAGGATTCCTTTGCATCTCCTTTTCGACACCACCCAGAGTGTGAGCGACCTGAGTCGACCAAACAACTTGTATGTCCATTTATGTATACCCGGGTTGGTTACCAGTATCCCATGGTTTCTTCTTTTTTTTTCTCTGCTCCCGTCGGCACTCCTCAACGGGTCTGTGCAATATGCAATTCTCACTTTTTTTTTCAATTTTGTTGTGTCTTCGTCTGTATGGTGTGTGTGGTGTGTGTCGAGTAGGAAAATACAGCCTTGCAAGGGTGGGGTGGATATCATAGCCGGTATGGTTCCACTTTTTTTGAACACTTGGCTGTTGAGGCCGAGGTCACCGGTTCAAATTTGTGCTTGCAGGGAGGAGGGTCTTTGGCTCAAAGGTATGAACCTATAAACTTCTATGTCTGCCTCGACCTATATTTTTTTTTTTGGTTTTGCAACACGTTTCCACTAGGGTGCTGATGGATTGTGTGCAAACAAGGAACCTAGATTTGCAGCTTGTGATATCTACATGGTTGGTAACTTGCTTACTATTGTAATCACCATGCTGCACTCCGTGAGCGAATTAGCAAATCATAATTCCATATTTATAATTTTTTAGGAGGTGAAAAAATAAATGTTAATGTGTGGAGACCTGATACCTACAAACCTGTAAAGAAGACACAGGAAAGGGAAATAAGAAACACAAGAAAAATAAAGGGAAGCATAAATTGTAGTAATATTGGGAGGGCAAAGAAGACAAGTGTAAGGAGACAGTGTGAAAAAACGGTAATGGTTGTTGTAGTATATGGTAGTAATTGGTAGCAAAGAAGAAGGAAGCAAGAGAAGCGCAAAGGAGAGGAAAACCATGAACATGGCCGTGGGCATGAGAGTGTGCTCAAATGGGTCAGGTCTCTTACTTTTTCCAAGTTTTTTGTCATTGGTTACTTGCCACTTTTGGTATCCCTTCTCTCCAAAAATAGCTTACTTTGTTAGAGGAGGAAACAAGAGAAGGACAAAAGTCCATCGGGAAACCCGTTAGAATTGAAACCATACCGAGAAGATTAGCATGAACCCCTGGATGACACACACAAATTGGAAAATAATAAAAAATCTTATTTTTTTTTTCAAAAAGAAGAGAGGGACAAAGAAGAGAAGGATAAAGGAGAGGAAAATGGCTAATATGACCATGAAGGTGCGGTCTCATGGGTCGGGCTTCTTACTTTTTCTAATTTTATTTATTTTTTAACTGGGTGGGCGCTTGCTGCTTTTGGTATCCTTTCTCTCCTAGTCACCAAAAATAGTTCGTACCTGCTATAGATTACTGCTTCTGGGTTGCGAATTCCAATCAGAAGGCATGGACAAAGAAGTAGATTAAGGACAACGTACCATGGTTCGTCAAGTGCAAACGCTCAAATATTCTCTCGGCAACCCAAACACAGACCAACTTTTTGAGCCATTCCCTCGTAGTCTGCTCGAGTAGTGAGTACTTAGAACCGTGTGAAGTTTGCCTCTCTTGTCCGTCCACTTACCTCCTCCTCTTCCCTTTTCCCCTTCTCTCTCGTTTCGTGTGAAACTTCTCCTCCCTCCCTCTGCTCGTGTGTAACACAACTAGATGCATACGAATGAGCCTCATTAAGATATCAAGGTGATCTGACACCTCGCGTCTAGCACCCGTGGACGAGTTGGTCAGCGTCTGCAACCACACTGATCTCCTAAAACCCTCGGTGGCGGACTATCCGTAGCGGGGAAGGAATTGTCCTCGCTCTTCCGAATGAAGGTGCATTGTGACTGAAAACCGTCCGGTCCTCCACCGCATGTGTAGTAGAGTCTCTCGGCACTCTTATCTACACCAACTGACAAATCCTCAACGTCGTCCGTGTCCGACTGCTGCTCCGATGCCTGCGCCGGCTGTGCTGGCCGTGGAGGCGTATAGTCGAAAGGATGCAGTGTCTTGGCTCTGGCACTGAAAACCTCACCAACTCCCGCCGGACGACAAGAACCCTATTGTTGGAATCGACGAAGTTGTGCACCGATCTCGTATGCAGGCACTGCCGACTGAGGTCGGGCTCCCCACTCCTCTGGCTCAGGCTCCTCCTCCTCGTCCTCGTCGTCAACCACGACGTGTGTATACTCCTCAGGGTGCGCCTCAGCCAGGGTCGCCATGTGGCCCCACGGAAGAACGTACCCCCCACTCCGCTCGCTACATCCAAGTAGTTTGAGGTTGGTAGCAATCTCAATTAACTGCACGGCCTTCCTGAACTTGAGTTTGTTGCGCTTGGCCATGTGGATGCGCTCATGCTCTGCCCAATTCCTCTCAGCAGGAGAGGCGGACGTCCACATGTGCATCATACGGCCAGCGATCTCCTGCGTCGTGCTCCACCCACCATGACGCGCACCTGCTCGTCTCCTTGTCCCCTACACAGGCCTCCGCGTTGGCATCCCTCGTCACCCTGTCTGTTGTGTAGCCGAGCCTGGCGTGGAAGGATTGCATCTGCTCACGCACTCGCAAGTATGTATCCCCCGCCGGATCACTGTCTGTCTGCACTAACAGAAACGAGTCGCACTCGATAACGACCTCGAGGTCCGCTGTTGTCCTGCGGACGGACTCGTAATAACGGAGAGACGGCTTGCGGGGGTTGAGCAGGTGCGCCGCGGGCGAACATGTTCGCATGTGCCTCCGAAAGCAAACACGGTGCTACGTAAGTACAAACGAAAACTACTCTTGTAGAGTATTCGTGCATATTGTACAAATAGTTGGAACCACTAATAGAACACAGAATGAGATTTGGTTCTAGGATCTAGGACCTTTGTACTTGACTAACTCTTGCGAGCCTCCAGGCACAAAGTGCAGCAATCTCGACATCTCCGTCGAATTCCTGGACATGAAATGGTGGGATAAACTGCTTCAAAACGTATCCTATTTAGGATCTCAAAATCATTTAGTCAATATCATTATACTTTGTTTAAACGATAAAATAGTTATGTTTCCAAACAAATTTGTTCGTCCATAATGGAGATTACCTTGGTCGGAATATAAGCAGATACATCTCCAGCTTGTGTTTCGATAACAGGTAAAGCAGTCAGACTATCTGCACCAGCTTGGTCTGGCATTTTGGCAGCTCTTTCTAATAAACGAGAATGTAGATAAAACACATCTCCTAGCTTCTCGACCTGGTGGTCGACATAACAATAATGACATCTGCCGATATGTCATTGATTGTTTGCTCACAATCAATTGTTTTTCAAATCTTTGATAGCTACTTTACCAAAATGGATTAACAAATATAAAATATCAAAAATAAAAATTTATATATATACCAACCCAAATATGTTTTTTGAAATATATATATATATATATATATATATATATATATATATATATATATTTTAAATCATACAAACACAAGCTTTCGAGTTTTAATCGATATTTGTGGAGTTTATCGTTTTCGAAAAGATAAATTTGAAGTTGTGTATAACTTACTGAGTATTCAGTATCCATTAACAAAGTCATAGTTTTGTCCTCTGTTTGATATGAAGTAAAAAAAAAAAAGGTAATAAAGTATGCAATGTGGTATCATGCTCAAATTTGTAGTCAATCACGAGTTAAGAATAAAAAACCAAAAAATATACAAGGTTGCCGGCGTTCGGGACGGGCCGAACGCCCGAACATTCCGCACCCCCTCTCGACGCGTTCGGCCGCTCAGTCGAGCGCAGACCCAAAAAAAAAAAAAAAAAAAAAAAAATTGAAAAAATATATGTTATGCATAAGAATAAACTAAACAACATTTGCATTTTTAAATTACAAAAAATAAAACGAGAACGAAATTATTGACCAGGCGAGAATGTTTCTGACACCGCCATCTTTGGCGATTTTTAATTTTTGTTTGGTTATGACAAATGCCATGAAAATTTATATATGTGTATATTATATAATAGAGAATCTACGAATAAAGTTTGAAAACATAGTATTTTTTTTTCATGCCCCGAAATAAAGGAAAAACAAAAAGTGAAAAGAAAAAAAAAACAAATTAGTGAGTGGGCAAGTACATTTTGACACCACCATCTTTGAGGATTTTTTTTTTTTTTTTTTTGATGGACAAAGTGGCTTCAAAATTAAGAGGGAGATACCTGACATCATAAATAACTCAAAAAAAAAAAAAAATGAAAAAAATAATAATATTTAGGTGTTACTTTTTTTTTTTGCGGGGTCCGAACTATAAGGTTTGCCCGAACATATTCACGAGTTGTTCCTACGAACGTGCGAACAAGTTCGCGTGAACGTGGAGGGTTGCGAACACGTTCACCGTGCTATGCAGGTTTGTACCATAATTGGCATTGGTTGAAAAGACCTAGGCAAGCTAGTTATGTAGATTGTGATAGGAAGTCCCTATTATATAACAATTACTGGTTGAAAAGTATGTTTTTAGGAGCTACCACAACTTCAGCCAGGATCACGAGAGCTGTTAGGCCAGGTGTTGGTTCATTCATGCAAGAAGCCAGCGTAAAAAAGTATGTGAGCTTTCAGAAGCAAGGAACAAAGGCAAGACCATAACCAACAGAAGATGTCTGAATGGTGGATCGGCAAACATAAAAGCTCATTAACGGCAGCAAACAGGATAAACTTTTTTTTTTTTTTTTTTTTTAAAGGCTCCAGTCTATTCGTGGGGAGCAGCACATGCTGAGAACTGGGCCCAGCGTCCCATATGAACATACATCAGTTTGTAACACCGGGGTCATTACCCGGCTTTGGCTGAGAAAAACCTGAGAATGAAATGCTTCAAGCACTTACGAAATCAGAAATCTTCGAAAATTCAAATGTTGATGATACTGATGATACCAGTGATGATAACAAAAGAATATAGCTACTCATGCCGAGTCAGCCATACTGGACTCCTAATCCTGAACAACTCCAAGCCCTCCCTTACCAGGATATTGCAACTCAGGAACAAGACAAACCTATCCCCCCACTGCCATAGCTGATCTCTTCTCACTACCCAGACTAACCCCACCCCATAAGTTGTCAAGGTAGCCCCCCCTGGTTCACCATTGGCTTGCTTTCCTCCCTCAGCAAACCCCAGATCTCTCTACAAGGCCTCCCACCCCTGCCAATTGCAGGTTACAGGGCTATGCCCCAGCTCCGGCCAACATTGTTCTGGCATCGACAATCCAGGAGCACATAACAAAGCAACTTCAGCAGTTATCCGTCTAGGTTCGACAATCCCTGAATTCCTATATCATAAATAAAGAAGAAGACCAGGTGCTGCCAAAATTGTAAAGCAGCGGATGGCTGGTTTTGAAGTATTGAACTGTATCGAAATTATCATATCTTTTTTGAAACATTTAGTTTAGTAGATCATGAAAAGGATACGCTTTCATTGGTCACAGCTCAAACCAATCCATACCCACTGTACCCTGTCTCATGCTGCCTCCACCGAGGAAAATCCCTCGGCCCCAATGTAGAACAGATGCCCTCCCCTCCCTCCACCGCATCCGCGAAGGCAACCAATCCCCTCCTAGAGGCTGCCTTTGTCCACCCCTTCTGTTTGCCCCCGCTGGGGTTGAAGGCGACCAACTCTCCAACCCCGGCCCCAGACTCAGACAATCCCCAATCTGCCCTACTCCCAATAGGGCTACTGCCTCCCACCATGCAACACCCCTGTAGAATAAAATTCCCCTATAACAGACCCCAGGGTTAATTTTTCGGGGACAGCTAACTAGTAGTCTATACCCACAACTGGCCAGCCCTATCTCTCCTTCCCCTAGCTTACCCAAGGCCAGGCGGAGCCCAGGCTGACAGTCCTACCATCCTTCCCCTGGCTTGTCCCCTAACTTAGGCCAGACGGATCTCAGACCTGCTGTGGGTAACCACCATATGTCTGTACCCTGGAGTCTCAAAAAACCCCTGCTTACCAAAGTTCCAGCCATAACCTCCGAAGTCCTATCCTCACTAAAGCGTCTGCAAAATTCAATGTTCAAAATCCCCAATTAAGAAAAAAAACTCATGAAAAAACGAAATAAAGAAAATTCACCTTACCCCAATTAGGGGGAACAAGCAGGGCAAAACCTAGTGGTGAAATTACTAAACAATCCCAACATGAAAACGTTATGTCTGAAATTACTACTACAAATAGTAGTAATCAAGAAGTAAGTAATCAAAAAGTAGGTAATCAGGATATAGGTAATCTAGATGTCGGTAATCAAGATATAGCTAATCAGGATGTAAATATTAATGACTATTGGATAATTGGGTGGCCGAAAACGGTACCCTGAGACTAAAAGGTTTTCAAATGATATTAATGTTGATGATGGATGTGATGATGATAAAAATGTTATAGATGACTATTTGAGTGAAACAGTAGCCTAAAGATAGTGGTGGCGATCAACTTCGCCTACATATGATAGCTGTGAGGATGATAGTGTTGATGATCGTGATACAACAGATGATAGCTATAAGGATAATAGTGTTGATGATCGTGATACTACAGATGGTGAAAATCACTATAGTAATGACTAAACACCCATAGAGATGTAATGAAGATGAGGATGTCAACTAATTATCCATTATGTTGATGACGATCGCCTTGCCGCAAGTGATGATGACTAGTAATCTTGATGACGACTTGTGGATAGTGTTAACGAACTCAAGCTTGATGACGGACCGTGCTCCATGCTGTGATAACTCCGATCTGCAAGCTTGGCGTACTTCAGACTATGAATTACACACTTCCATGTCACCTTGGGCTATCTCCACTGCGATCTCCCTCGAGCGCTTTGTTGCCACTTCACCTTGCTACGTGGCGGCACGGGAATCTTGCGTGGACCCCGTGAAACGGGGCGGTCCCCTGGACACGTCAACCTGTGACGTGGCGAAGACCAAGACCTAGGCTCACGGCGCGTGTGCTAGGCGCAGTCCCCTGCCCCCGTCGTCCTCATCGCCCGACACACTCGAATTTCATGGCGCGCCCTAAATCTTCGATATCTCATGATCCACTGGACCATTTGATCTGAAATTTGGACCACCTCAGTTCCTCGACATAGACCACCGGTGGTCCAATTTTCAGCTCAGGGCGCGCTCCCAATCGCGCTCAATCGTCGAGCGCGCGCTCGTTATTTTCCTTGTGCGACGCGGATGGGAGGGGGCGCTAGCGGAGGAGCAAATGCCTAGTGAGGAAGGAGTCGTCTGGTTACCATAACTAGGGTGGAGTAGGAAGCTGGCCATAGCCGCAGAGGTTTTGGAGGAGTATATCGAAGTTGTACTTAGGGTGGATCCATAAGGGATAGGGAGAGCATGGGTGTAACAGGGAGGTTGGGCGATAGAAGACATGGGAGAGAGAGAGGGAGAGTCGCACATGAGGGATAGGAAGAGCAGTTACATACCTGAATCGTACCCGGTTTGTGTGCGGCAGGTACTGCTAGAGGATATAAATAATTTCTTTGTATGATACAATAATTCGGTGTAGATTTCAGTCGGCGACTTTGATTTTCATCTCTCGGTGGTCAATGTAACTTCTCACATGAATGTTCTACTGCGCATGGTGTGTGATTGCATGCTGATTGGGAGTCAAATTATTGATATAAAAGTTGGAGTCTGTTGCAACTGTGGTGGTGGAAAACCAACGACAAAGCATAAGGCCAATGGATGTGTATGATATTGGGGTTTGACCATTGGAGATAGGCGGAAGGAGAATGGGTTATTTGAGGGTTGGAGAAGCGGAAGACGTACCAGCGAGGAACGATGTCTTAAAGATCCGAGTGAAGCACTTCTCACCCTAAGCCCTGCTTGCAATTGGTGTCGATTTTTGGAGCTCTCCATGTACTTTCTTGGTGATGGTTGCCGCTGCAAATCAATTTTTGTTGTTGTCAACAATCAGTCTCACTTCTTTGCAACTGGTCTTGTGGATGCATGGTAAGTCTAGGTCTAAGGTAGGAACTTGCTAGCTGGAGTTATCCCTTGACAAAGTAAGAAGCATGGGCAGAGCGACGAGTGTTCAATAAACAACCCGCATAGCCCTAAGACCGGTATTGATCGACGTATAACTGAAAGTTAACGGGATGTAGTGAGGTCGTAGAAGTGATAGAAGCTCAACAGTTGGAGGCACTACCTTACAAGTAGGACGCACGGGAATGAGGGGCACGTGCTCGTTAATAAACATGTTAACCAAGTGACCAATACTATTCGGCGTGCGACCAAACCAGACAGCGTAATGAGGATCTAATAAGTCTCGAGAGCAATCCTTCAGATTGGTGGCCATGACGTCTTGATTGTGTCGTTAAATAATTCATAAGGACCTTCCTGCCAGACCTTAAATGGTTGGTTGGTCACCAGTTGCTAGGAGAGTTGTAGTGGCAGGCGTGTGGAAGGGGAATTAAACTTATCAGACTTCGAATTAGGTTAGGTTAAGTGTTGAGATTGTAAGTCTTGAGGGATAAGTCTAAGTGGTGAGGAGGTGGAGTCAACTTACCTAGGTCGTGCCTGACAACCACCATGTTCCGATGTTCCTCTCCGTGCTCTAGGGACCTTTGGTCCGGTTCCTTTTTCGTCTTGGTTTCTTCCAGGGTTGTCAACCCCCATCTCTGGACGTCGGACGGGGATCCGAGTGTCCAGGTTTGGGGGTCTCGAACCCCGGGTCCGAAACTCCAAAAGCAGAAAAAAAGATCCAAAAAAAAGGAGAGGACCGGGTGCGGGGACGTGGGTCACAACAAGGATTGGTGTTGTGGGGGTCTGTGTGCGTGATCGGGGGTCTATGTGCAGGGGAGGGGGTCGCGAGTAAGTTGCTAAGAAACTCTGAGTAAATTTTTGACAAAAGTTAGCTGGTTGACTATTAATTTGTTCATTGATTGTTTTTTTGTTCTGCAATAGCAAAAAACAAACTTGGATAAATTGATTTCAACAACTCTTGTTCATAATTAAGAAAGTGAGAAATTTGAATGATCCCAGCCGCATAAATAATATCAACTTACTGTTCAATCGAGATTGGATTATATTGTAGTTATTTCAAAACTTATGTTAGTCTTGCGAGGGTACGGGATCGGGATGCGGGTGTCCTGGGCGGGGGTTCGGGGGCTGATGGTTGGGGGTCGTCACCGGGTCTCCCTCTCTCTCTCTATATATATATACGTATATATATATATCAATATATCCATTTATCTATATATATTTCTCTCTCTCTCTCTCTCTCTCTCTCTCTCTCTTGGTTGGCGGCCTGTGGGGATCGGCGGGTGTAAAGATCGCTTCTGGGGGTGGGGGTGGCAGGTGCGGGG
>BFEA01000183.1:468770-486456 GCA_003427395.1 Chara braunii
TTGGGGTGGTGGCGGGGGTGTAGGGCTTGGGCTAGGTGCGGGGATGAAGGAAAGGGGCGGGGGTCAGGGATCTCTGCGCCGAGGGTCCAGGGTAAAACCCCACCTCGGCTCGGTCCCTAGGGATCCACGTGTGACAACCTTGGTTTGTTCCGGATGTGTAGTATGACTGTGACAACTAAATCCGGAACTACGACCGAACCATTGACCGCAAAAGAAAAATAAAGGGTGGAGGAAATCCTGAAATAGAGGAAGGAGGACAAAGAGCGAAAAAAGTAGGAAAAGAGGAAGAAAAGGAGAGGGAGAAGAAAATATTGGAAGAGGAGAAAAGAAAATTGGAGGAAAGGTTGAAGGAGGCGGAGAAGATAGAAGAAGAAGAAGGAAAAGAAAAAAAGGAGAAGGAGAAGCTGGAGAATAAAATAAAGGGAGTAATTGAGATAGCGGTCCAAAAGGACACGGGCCAGCCCAGCGAATGCCGACCAAAATGTGGAAATGAGGAGTAGGAATGGGTGAGAGCATTCTGCATGTGGGAACCGAACGCTGGAAGAGCGGCAAGGGGAAGCAACCCATTACAAAAAAGAGTTGGAAGTGTTGGACAAAAAAAATGCATAGATGGTTGAGGTGGAGGCTCGTATGCAAACCACACCGAGGGCCATCTAGCAGAGGAGGAGGAAAGCACCATCGAGGAAAAACTTCCTAGATGATGGAGTTGCCATAGCCGCTAAGCTAGAGAAGCAGACAAAAAGGGAAGAGCAGGGCGAAGCAAGGACGGGATTGGATTGTTGGCCAAAGCTGCAATCCGGGTCGCCCGAGACACCTCCATGGACCGTTTAGCCACCCTCCGGACCGTCGTTGACCGTTTAGCTACCCAACATGATGAGTTTCGACGTAAATGAAACAATTTGACTACTGCTACACTCCGCACTGTGAACGTTAAGATAACCCAAGTCCTCATTGGAGTAGAGAGGTATATCGGAGAGATTTGTGTTGAAGGGAGCTAGCAGAGATAGCGATCCCCCTGACGGTGATGATGATGGTAATAAGAAAGGAGGAGATAAGAAGGGAAGGTTAGCAGGGAAGGAGAGAAAGGATGAAGATGACGAGGAAGCCAATGATAAGATGAAGATGAAGATGAAGATGTCCTGGACCTACAATGGAAAGGAGGACGATAACTTCCTCTGGTGGGAACAATGGTGAGGAGTTATGTGCACGGTGTAGGGTCAAACCCTAATAGACTTTCGAGCCTTAGTCGACCCCACTGCGGGTCCCAGTTGGCTCGGCCCGCCCACGCTCACGCTCAGGGCGCGGGCCGTTCGTCCCAGGGTCACCCCCACCTAGTGATTTGAGATGGATGGGGGTGGGCCATCGAGCGAGAGAGTTTTGACATTGGGGGTGTACCTCAGCCCTCACGCCGGGTGGCAGTCTCGCTAGTCATTCGACAACGCTGATTTTTTTTTACTCTTGGTTGTGTTCTCAAGCAATTGCTCATTCCAATACGCAGGCAGTCCAAGGATTTTTTAAGAGTTTTTTTCTCTTATGCGCAGGCTAAGCGTCATCCTTAGACCGCACACCATTTCCCTAAGCATTGTGTTCCTACGGCGTCATCGGGGTGCAGTGATGTCGTCCTCCCCCCTCGCCTCTACACACTCATCGGGTTTCATACATCTCCTCCAACCCTGTTGAGGCAGGTCCCTTAGTCTTTTCGGGGCCTTTACATGCATGCACACACAACTTTACATTTCCCTTGTCAATATTGCACTCCATTCCCTTATTCACACTCCAAGTCTTAAACGCAAAGGTCATTTTCATGGGTAGGCTTTATGCTAAGGGTCCCATAGCCCCTTTGCCCCTCTTCCCTTTTTCTTTTGATGCCCGGTCACTCCCGGCCCTATCCCGCTCAAGGCATCGTCAGCCTTCACTTACCTGCACAATCCCACACAAAGCAAAGATCTATACAATCCCCCGTTGGGGGTCAACACATAACCCTTCCCACATGCCTATCTTTCCATCCTCTTTGGCTGCTCTTTATTCCCTTTCTTAGCTCAGTTAGCCCATCCTCTTCTCATAGTCATGCAGTCGGGGAAATGGTTGAGTCAAACTGACCTTGCTTTAACTTATACTTTCTCCGGATTCCGCCCTTTTTCACTTTTCCAAACGTCCTTTCCTTTGCCTTCTTGGTGGCATAAGGGACCGGTTACCCTTCCCTGGCCCTCTCTCTCCACCAAGTGAGGTCTGATCTATTTTTACTGTTCACGCCCTGACAATGTAACAAGTGAGGGGAGGGAGGTTAGTCATATGCCAAGGGAGGGAGGGGAGAGAGAGGGGGCAAGGTGAAGAGGAAGAGAGAGAGAAGGAGCGGGAGAGGGAGAGAGAGAGAGAGAGAGAGAGGGAGAAAGAGAGAAAGAGAGAGACAAGAGAGAGAGAGAGAGAGAGAGAGAGAGAGAGAGAGAGAGAGAGAGAGAGAGTTTCTAATCTTAATCAAATCATCACCCCGTAGTAGCAGCCAAATGTCGGTCACCCATCCCATAGTGAAAGATCAACTACGCATGAACCAGAATACTACAATACACATGAATTTGACAATGAGAGATTGAAAAGTACATGCACATGTAGGAAGGGGCAACTAAGTACAACCGGGACACTACAACACACATGCACTTGACAATGGGAAAATTGAACTAGTGAAAGGCACATGCTTATGAACGAAAGGCCAACTAAGTATGAACCAGAACTCTACAACACACACGAACTAGACAATGAGAAGATTGGACTAGTGAAAAAAACTCATACACATGGAGGAGATATCAACTAAGTGCGAACCGGAACACCACAACACTCATGCACTTTGACAATGGAAAGATTGAACTAGTGAAGGACACATGCTCATGAAGGAAAGATCAACCAAGTATGAACCGGAACATCACAACATACATAAACTTGACAATCAGAAGCTTGAACTAGTGAAAGATACATGCACAAGGACGAAAGATCGACTAAGTATGAATCGGACCATCATAACATATATGAACTTGTCAATGAGAAACTTGAACTACTGAAGGACACATGCACATGGGGGAAAGATCCACTAAGTATGTACCGGAACATCACAACACATATGAACTTGACAACGAGAAGCGAGAACTAGTGAAAAACACATGCTCATGGATGAAAGATCAACAAAGTAGGAACCGGAACATCACAACATACATGAACTTGACAATGAGAGATTTGAACTAGTGAAGGACACATGCACATGAAGGAAAGATCAACTAAGTACGAACCGGAACATCAGAACACACATGAACTTGTCAATGAGATACTTGAACTAGTGAAGGACACATGCACATGAAGGCGAGATCAACTAAGTACGAACCGGAACATCACAATACATATGAACTTGACAATGAGATACTTGAACTAGTGAAGGACACATGCATATGGAGGAGAGATCAACTAAGTAGGAACTGGAACATCACAACATACATGAACTTGACAATGAGATACTTGAACTAGTGAAGGACACATGCTCATGGAGGAAAGATCGACTAAGTGTGAACCGGAACATCACAATATACACGAACCTGATAATGAGAAACTTAAACTAGTGACGGAATCATGCACATGGAGAAAAGATAAACTAAGTGTGAACCGGAGCATCATAACATACACGAACTTGACAATGAGAAGTTTGAACTAGTGAAAAGGCACATGCACATAGAGGAGAGATCAACTAAGTATGAACCGGAACATCACAACATACATGAACCTGACAATGACAAGATTGAACTAGTGAAAAAACAGATGCACATAGAGGAGAGATCAACTAAGTATGAACCGAGACATCATCATGTGAGAGTTGAGCCATGTACGTGAGTGAGACTCGCTCAAACACGTGCTCATGACTCATGTATGCAACCAAATTTGAAACGGGATGTCATCATCTACCATGTGAGTGGAACTCGTACCCCAAGTACAATGCCCAAAACATCGCCGGCTTCGACTGTAACGGGTAAGTATCCTCTCTCCTCCTCCCCTCTCTCTTCTTCTTCTTCTTCTTCTTCTTCTTCTTCTTCTTTGCACGACCGTTTCTTATATCCCCTGCATGCGCGTTTTTTTCCGCTGCTTTCCCCCGCACCTATCTCTATTGCACCCCGCTATTTCTTCTTTTTCTTCTTCTTCTTCTTCTTCTTCTTCTACTTCCCTTTTTTCCTCCCTCTTCTCCTTTCTTCTTCTCTCCTCTTTCTTCTTCTTCTTCTTTTTCTTCTCTCCTCGCTCGCCTGTTTTCTTTCGCGAGATTGATCTTTCTTTACTCCGCGCGCTCTACCTATGATTCTCACTTCGCTCGTTGCTGCCTTTCCCTCTCGTTGTGCGCTCTCCTTTCTTCTACGCAGCTATCTTCTTTGCTTTGCGCACTTCGCCTCTGCCCCCTCGTGCTTATCCTCGGCTCCCCGCTTTGTCTACTCTGCTCCCCATGTGCTATCTCCGCTGCTCCCCGCTCACCATCTTCAGTCTGTTGCGCGTGCACTACCCCCTTTATCGCTCTTCCAACCTCTGCGCGCGCACTCCCGCACGCTGCCCTCCTCGCTGCGAGCCCCTTGTCTCCCTCTGGCATGTTTCGGACTTGGATACCGATGCGGACGTCGGGAAAGCCCCGGGAATGAATCTGCCCGGGATCCTTTGACAGACTCATCGAAGTAAAATTGTAGACCTTAGATACGGGAATGGCGAGGAATATCGGAGACAAGAAATAAAAAAAATAAGAAATAAAAAATAAAAAAATAAGAAATAAGAAAAAAAATAGGAACTAAGAAAAAAAAAGAATCTAACAGCTTAACTTCCCTATCCTGCCAAGTGTCGGATAGAGGTTCAGGTTTCAACTAACCAACCACTCGTAGAACTGAGGTCGCGGGTTCAAGCCCCGACCGTCCGGACGTGGGGTAAACAGTAGTTGAACTCCTTGCCAAAAAGGAGCTAGCTAAGAGGCGGTAGGCCTCGATCCCTACGTCTCCCGTTTGTCAAGCAATCACTGAAACCTATTGAGTTAGCTCCCACTTCAAGTAAAAGGGGAGCAACTCAGTATGTATATAGTAGTGGGCTCAGTCCGACCAGCGGCGTGAGCCCGTTCCCCAAATCTGCGCGTGTGCACGCTCGCCGAACTGCTTACTTGTCGGAGTGCTTGTCAGCTTGAGTGTACGTGTGACCCGCCCTGGGTACTGAATCAATCGGAAGGCCCGAAGGCTAGTAATTACCTGTAGCCCTGACATTGAGGGCTATCGCAGGGAAACTCTTAGGTGGCGCGGAACATGGGAAAGAAGTCTGCGACACTTGAGAGCAACGGACACATTTAAGTACCACATAGGTTGGTACCACACCAAGTAGAGGTAGATATGCTGGGTACTCTGGGCCGAGCATAAGAAGACAAAGTTGGCACTTTTAGACATCCAGTACCAGTAGGTAAACAGGTAGCATCCCAAGTCTCAGCGTGCGTCGCCACAACACTAACCTAATCAACCCTTCGGCCTCTTCTGTCGACGAGGCATTACTACCGATTGTAACCATCACAGCGCGTGTCATAACAACGCGCGCACATACTTTCAAAATTTTATCACCAATTCGCCCTGGCCTTAACGACCGAGAAAATCGTTTTCAAGTGCCACGCCAAAGCGTGCACACCCTTTTCATCCCAGACTGGCTCCGTCATGGTAGTCGACGCCGTCATCGTGTCGCATGCATAGCATGGCCAAATACCCTTGTAAGGGTATTTGGTCCGACAGTATCCCAGACCTCATTAAGCGGCGTCCCCGTCGCTTGGAGAACTATATGCACACAACAGAAGGTTTTCGACAAGCAAGTCGTCAAATCCGAATCCTGGGATGAGATGTGGCTTAGGATTGACGTTGTCACCTCACTTTTCATTGAAGTGGGGATACTTGATCTGTACTACAGTATATGAAATAATTAAGTATGACAACGCGCCTTTCCTCTCCCCACTCCCTTAGACTTTTGATCCAGGTATTCGTTGGTTGTTTTTCAGGGTTGGTGTTCACGTACGAACTCATCCCGTCAAACGCGGGTCTTAACCGAGACGTTGGTTGTTCAACTCTTGATATTACGTGTCCAAAGTCGCCTGTTGTCCTGCCCGAAGCCTAATACAGGAGGATAGCGGTCTCCATCATGACTCACCACAGTCCTGCTGGTCAGGCCGGAGCCACGGCCCACCGCGTTGTTGTTTATCGGTGGTTGCCCTCGTTGGTTGTGCAACGATGGGATATTCATCCTATCTTTTTAAAATTCATAGATTTCATGACTAATCTCGACCCCTTCGACATCCACCTGAACAGATCCCTTCACTGGGGTGACCATCCCCTCTAGTCCCTCTTCTAGGCCATAGTCGAAGGGTTCGCTGTCTGGTTATGCTAGGTCAGCAGCCCACGCTGGGAGTTACATCTCAACGATGACAATTTTCCACCATAGGCTTGATAATTTACGCCCTCGGGTTAACCCTTGAAGTTGATGAACGATGTTTCTTTTAAATATACCAAATAAATGAGATTTTTCAATAAATTGAGCAATCGTCAGGTTGCCACTCAGGGTTGTGCCCTCCAAGTCTTTGATCATAGCTCGGTGAGGCACGCACCTCGGGGTCATTTTGTATTATTAAAAAAAAAAACATTTTAAAATAAATATTTGTTGACTCTTTGCTTGTCTGAAACCAACAAAATAAACATCCCATTCAAAATTGATCGTAAACTTTTTAACTTATTGAAAAAAAAAAAGTTTGTCCATGTCGTAGCATGGTTTCTCAAACAGGTACATATAATCAATCCTTCCAACATCTTGGTCATACAACCTTTTACTGACTTTCACACAAGGTACTGATCCACCCGTTCCTCTACCATCATCTCTAAGCCTCGGATGAGTCCAATAGTGATAGACAAAGGGAAATATTGACTCACAAAAGACCCAAACCATAGACAAGGATTCACTCACAAATGTGAAAGTGTTTGTGGTCACCAACGCATCCCCTTTGGATACATATATAAATATAAAATATGTTACGATGAGTCAGCCTTGTGACTCATCTCTCTCATCAACATTGTCTGCTTTCAAATGTTTATGTGTTTCCTTATATTATTTTAATCTTTAGTCTATCAAAACGTAAGGAAATAACTATTTTCCTTCCCAGACTGTATTCTACTCACCCATGTTCTCTCTTACCCAACAAAACTTCAATTTTATCTAGGAGTTCATATCTCTACTTGTTTCTAAACTAGGAAGGTGCTATCCAACCCCAGTATCTAATGAAGTTCTACTCTGTCACCGTAGGATGTCCTGGGGATTGTCTGTCCAGCGCTGGCAACCAACCTCCCATGTGCATCAAACTCAGTCATGCCTGCCTTAATGTACCTGACAAAAATCTCACAATTGTCCTTGAAGTGTTCTTCTTCTACTACCCCTAGGTCCTGCTCACATAGACAAACGCCTAGTAAAACCTCTCATCACTTTACAGAGTATCTCCTTCCTACTATATTCTTTCCGAAAGGTAATATTCAAACCATATCTTACTACCATTGCTAACTTCCAAACGCCTAAGATCATTCAAAAACAGGTCATAATAGTATATTGCGATAATAATAAGTTTGCAATTTTTGAAGGTCATAAATTATTATAATGACTGGTACTTATAGCGAGGACATACTGTCATAGTAATCACAATAATTGAGTATGTAAATAGTTTTAGCAAGCGAAGAGACAAGCCTAATAAGCATATGTATGGATTGGTGATGAAGGGAACTTATGGTATCCGTTACGATCATAGACAACAGTCATGCTGTAGTCAATACATTTTTCAATGATAAATATTTTTGGATACAAAATAATGAGAGTACTACATTCTACTCCCTGGGCCTTGACAAGAGTATATTGTGTCAAGGGGCAGTGAAATCCCCTAAAGGGATAACATCTTAAGCTCCCGAGCCCCGCTCAAGCACCAAGCCTCACTGCTTCACCCTCCGATTTCAGTATCCGTTCCTTGCAAACTCTTGTCAATTAGTAGACAACCTCATCGTACACGTTCCAGGATGACATATCCTTTCTCGTGATGATGAACCCACTAGCCACAAAGATAGTTGGGGAATCAGCCCCTACCTCCTTGCGGCATGCAGTAGTTGTCTCCATCATAGACCATAGTCTAACAAGGTTCAAACACTTTCCTCCTTCTCAGTAGTAATGTAGTCACCATTCCTCAAAGGGTCAGGTGACAACACCCCACTATGGACCAGGAGGATAGTTTCGACGCGGGTCTCACTACTACCTTAGAAGACGAATCTATAGCTCCTTCAAGCCATCTGTCAGGGAAAGGATAACTTAGGATTGTAACTCCCTCAAGGATAAACTCTACACATTGACCACCTCTTGAGATAATTTTTTTTCCCAAGGAATCGATCATTTCATTCACCCCCGATCCCGCGTCGGGGGTGGATTCTGCGTAGTTTCTCTATCCTTTATAAGGAAAGCAATTCAAACAAACAAGCTCAAAATATAGATGAATAGTGAAATTTGATTAATTCAGACGGATGAATTTAAGTGCACAGTCTATAATAAATAAACTCAGATAGACAACTCAAGTAGTTAACCATGAATAAAATGCATCAGATATATAGTTTCACATGAGCAGTATTAAATAGGCTTACCTCAAATAGACTGACATGAATGGATAATCTTAAACGGATAAATCAAATGAATGGCCTTATGAGAATGGATTTAAGCGCTTAGATTCAACAAGGTATATTCAAGTAGATGGTCCAGGGTGGACGAGCTTAAGCAACTACCCTCATGCCTGAATATAGTCAACAAGTTGAACATAAACAAGACGGTTTGACACCTACTTCACTGCCTCACTGACTACACTTAGGATTATGTGCCTCTTCTTGCAAGCAACTACAATTGGCATAATAAGTTATTCTATTCATTCTGTTCGCCCCCCTTTTTGTAGATTTGCCAGACTTCTGACTAAACAGGCCACCACCCGTAACTTTGCTCGCAAGTACAACCCTTAGACTAATCAAAAAGTCTTAAATGAGTCAACTCACGTGTACGAGTCACGTACTCGATCCACCTTTGTTGTTAATCTATCCCCCATCTCACTTGTCTTACACGTTCTTCAACTTCTATCTCCTAGCTAAATCACCGGACTCTACTTATCGACAATAAGTATCATATGCAACTTTCACCTACCCTCACCTCCTAAAGTCACTCCCTAGAGATTCTAACATTTTTCTCACTACCCCTGCCCATCCTTAACTCCTTCACAATTCTTGACTTTCTTAAATGCTCGTTCAAAGCTTCATATAATTTTCTTGTAAAGCAAGTAGGAGATCAACCCGCAACTCTCTAGTTGACATAACAAGAACATCACAAGGGAGACGCACAATCTCCGGTCGAATGATGCGGATTGAGAGACGACAAAAGGATCAGGAACATGAGGATTTGACTGAAACTCTGGTTGGCAGGATCGAGGAAAGACGGTCAATCGTCTTTCTTAAGCAGAGGAAGAAGGCGGTGAATAAGGTGCAAAGCGAGGACGATTGTGTGGCTCGATACGTGGAGGAGATGCGCCGTAACGTCTTTCATACTTACACGAACAATAAGTCATCTTCCCTGGAGACGAGGTACTCTCACCCCACTCGTCCTGAAGCCTACGAGCCTTTACCCCTCCTTCCTTCTCTTCTATACCTTCATCTCCTTTTTTTCAATCCTCTCACTCTTTGGGCAAATCTATAGGCCTCTCGGCGACTTTCCCTTACCTTCCGCTTCTTCCTCTCCCAGTACCAGTTTCATGGTCTTTGGGTGCCATATTAATATGAGGACAATAGTTAGACAATAGAGTCTTTAAAGTTATCTGACCTTATACGATCGGTCTTTGAGAGATTCTAGATACCCTCAAATTACTATCAATGAAATACTTCTCCTTTCTATTTTCTAGGGCGACCCTTCTCACTACTTATCGCTGACTCTCGCCTTACTTGTACCACCTATTCGCTTCTAGTATCTATTCCGTTCTATAAATCTTCAAGTGGTTTATACGCTATGACCACCGTTGCATACTCCTCACTCAGAATCCTTAGTCAAATTATATCCCGGTAAGTAGATTAGAGTTGTCGTTTTACTTAGATCATCGATTTACCATACCCGAGTTCGTTCACTAAGAACCTCGGCTAGGAAGCGAAATTCCCGGCAACGGCGCCACCTGTCGCGCGTGGCGGTCCCACACCCAGACGCAAAGTAGTTTTGTGTCGGACCTCACGGTCGTGTCATGCAGGAGTCTTTTTTTGTCACCTTAACGAAGCACCACTCAGACCGTGCGCGCGTGCTATACCTCTCGCGACTCCCTACGACAGGTTAGGGATCCCGCGAGGTACAACATACCTCCACCAGGGGGAGCTGTCACCATCCCTTAGGTGGATATATCCCTGCTGAGCTACTGACCCACGTGCGAAGGCTTTTACATGCAATCGCAGAGGTAGGTCAGCCAAGGGCGTTTTCTCGATCACCGTAGCATAGGCATACACGTGGTAGAACGCCTTAAGACTGACTCGTATGTCCCGCCCCGAGGTGCTAACTCCCTGGACTGACTATCTCATCAGGTCGACTTTCTCGGGCTGTCTTTCACGCTTAGCTAACTATAACAATGACTCTATGTTTATTATGTTGACCATATGAGAAGGTCAGAATCACACCCCTTTGTATTCTCCCATTCTTTCAAATAGAACCTAGACAGATGACTTTCTGAGCCCCAACCAGCTATCATCTCCTTCACACACATATATATATATATATATATATATATATATATATCGTCACAAACAGAACTGCCCGGTAAAACCGTAGGCAGAGAGAGAGAAGAGGACAACAAACGAGGGGCTGTGATATATATATATATATATAAGTCAGGGGAGCTGAATGAGTGGTAGACCTCACTTTCACAATTGAGGTGTCCTTGTCTTAATATCCCAGATGATCTCAAAGTTCAGAAGACAGCACAAATGTCCAACACATGTGCAGATGCAAGAAAATCACATACACGCATACAGATGCAGACACAAAATGCGCTACAAGCGTCAACCTTTAACCCATTCATAGCAAGCCACTCACGCCCTAAAACCTTGAAAGACAACATTCCTTCTTCAACCTGACTCCTTTTACCCCAGCCCTGTATATTTTCAAAGACCTCTGAGTGTGATTTGGACAATTTTAGGCATAGATACAGGGGAAGATTTATTTGCTTCCTTCTTAGGTCTTGTCTTAGGTGTGGGTATCAAGCCATGTGGAAGTTGAGTTGGAGTTCTACCGACCTGTTATCAAACGATAACAGAATTGCAGTTTCTTACGGATTTTCCCGTAAGTTCTCCAAAGTAACAAAGACCTGTAGACACAGCACAGTCCAAAAGAAGCTTAACATCCCTTCTTCCCTGAACTGGGATCTAGAATGTTTCTCCCAGACTTGTGCCCTCTGTCTGTCTTTTATTCTTAACTATTTGTTCGGGCTATTACCCCTTCTAGTTTAGGTGATGAACCATTCTTCATCCTCTTTTGTCCTAAGACGTAGTAATTCCTTTGAACTACCTCTTTCCCATCCTCTTTGGGATTATCTTTCCGAGTTTCCCTTCCTTTTCCCAACACACACGAATACATCGCGAATCCAATCTTGTGGAAAGGAATTTCATGGAGGGAAATCAACTCAAATGTTTCAAGGTAAATGGGTAGTCTTTCTGCGGCAAGATCTCACTTTTTCCCTCTCAGTAGAATCAGAGATAATTAGTTAGGACTGAACGATGCAGATTGTAGAGAAAGTTAGCGGTGGTATGGCCAACCATTCAGGATTTATCCACTTGTTATTTGCGCCTGTTTGGCAAAAAACAAACCTTGTGGGTCTTGGCCCTCTGTGTGCTGAAGCACAATTGGCAGCAGGCTTAACCCATGGCTGGTCACTGATAAGGCAGGTTTCTCGTGACACCTTGTTACTCTTATCATTGGCTAGTCACTGATAAGGAAGGTTTTATAGAATCCTGCTACTCTTATCACTGAATAGACATCAATAAGGCAGGTCATCCGGAACCTTGCTACTCTTACCACTAAATGAATGCGAGAACCTACCAGCGATAAGACAAATGTCTCAGAACCTCGCTACTCTTATATCTGGCTAGTCAATGATAAGGCAGGTTTCCCTGCTACTCTTATCACTGAATAGACATTAATAAGGCAGATCATCGGAACCTTGCTACCCTTACCACTGAATGAATGCGAGAATCTATCAGCGATAAGGCAGGTGTCACGGAACCTCGCTACTTTTATATCTGGCTAGTCACTGATAAGGCAGGTTTTCTTGCTACTCTTATCACTGAATAGATTTAAATAAGGCAGGTCACCCGGAACCTTGTTACTCTTATCACTGAATGAATGCTAGGTTGATCACCGATAAGGCAGGTTTCCTTCAAACCTCGCTACTCTTATATCAGACTAGTCACCGATAAGGCAGGTTTCCCTGCTACTCTTATCACTGGCTAGACATCAATAAGGCGGGTGTCCAAGGAACCTTGCTACTCTTATCAGCGACTCAGTGTAAGGCCCATCGGTGGTAAGGCAGGACCTTTTCATGGAGCCTCGCTACTCTTATCACTGGCTAGTCGTTGATAAGGCAGGTTTCATAGACCCTTCTACTCGTATCATGCGACCAGTCACTGATAAGGCAGGCTTCATGCGACCCAGCTACTCTTACACCACACAAGTCTTATCAATCGACCAAGTCATTGCCTTTGATGCCATTCGAGCCCTGAATCGTTGATAGTTTCGAGGATTTATGCTGGATCAGATGCATGATGAGAATTGATCGGTGTGATAAATGGTAGTTGATCATAGCAAGCTCAAATCAACGGATACCCATCACTGTTTAGGTAGTGTATAGAGAGAAGATTATGAAAAGTTGATCCCTTGCATCCACATCTCCAAAGAAACGTCCACACAGCAAGATCGTTGTACCCTTGTTACTAACATAGTCATAGGTAGCAGCCTAAATGTTACAGATTTAGGGTTTAGGGTTTAGGGTTTATGTTGAAGCACACATACCTGACTGTTCCCTGCCTCCAGAGTTCCGCCTGAACTCCGGCAGAGCTCCCGCAATCGCCCAATCATTGGTTATATACAACTCATGCAATCGATTGCTAGCTCTTAGGGTTAGCTGAGGCCAGGGTTAACTTGAAGGGGATCTGACCCTAATCAATAAGGTCGAGAAGGCAGGTACCCGAGAGGACCACAGAAAGATACGTACGAAGGAGGATGGAGCAGAAATGGTAAATAGCAATAATAATAATTGTACAAATAATGATAATAATAATAATAATAATAATAATAATAATATAATAGTAATAACGATAGTATTATGTTAAGTTTGAAAAGAAGACGTTCTTTTATTGATGTTTCAAATGTGCAATCCACATATACTTTCCTCTACTTATGTCAACCCTGCCACGACCCTAGGTGCAGCAAGTTCGCTTTGCGTGCCTACGATATCGCGTGGACGTATGCCTGTTGCTCTGCATGCTATCCTAAAGGTTGCCAGCACCTTCGCTACCCTGCTGCGGCTTGTGTCACTTCGTGTCTGTGTGCGGATGCAGCGCCTCCTGCTGCGTCCTCAGTGTCCCACGGTCTCCTTTTAGTTACGCCGGTTAGCGGTATCTTCCGGAAGGGTCTAGGGTGCGACACAGACTGCACTCCCATTGACTTGTGCACAGCAACTTTCTTAGACATATAGGAAATATTAAGGTAAAAAGAAAACCTCTCAAAACCTCTCTCGTACGTTCAGACCCGACTTTCGCTTATGGCGGGCAAGAGGTTTGCTAGGTTCTTAATGATAATAATAGTAATAATACTTATAATAGTAAAAATATAATAATAATAATGATAATGATAACAATACTTCTGCAAGGATCATGAATGTAAGTGAAGTGTAGAGATCAAGTTCAGATCCACACCGAAGTCCGAGCAGTCAAGCTGATAGTGCCTCAAGAATCACCCATATGAGAAATGGTATAGCAGAACTGTGAGCCAACACCCAAGTACCGCGGCTACACTATCAGCAGAACTCGATGTAACATTCTCTCGGAATATCGTTGTCTCTCTCGGTATGCCACTGTACATCTATAGGACTGTGTATCTATGTCTTTGTCTCGGTGGCTGCATGACTGTGCATTTGTGCATTGCTGTGTGTTTTGACGGTGCACTATGTTTTCAATGTGCATTTCACTGTGCACTGCGTGATCCTGTCTCGGTGTGGCTCACTGCGTTTCTATGTCTGTGTGACTGTGGTGAGTCTGCGGTGCAAACCCACGCAGTCAACGGCACCGGACCAGTCAGTCCCAGTCCAGCCCATCAAGTACCATCAGGGGCTGTGTGTACCATGGGTCGATGGAAAGAGGCAGACCAACGAGTTATAGAAGTATAAATCAAGGCAGCGCCCAGCCATTCATTCATTCCCACGGAAGCCATGCTTCCATATTGACTTGTGTGAGGTGGTCTACAGAGGCCTGAAGTCGAAGTGGGATGAAGAGAGGTAGCGCAGCCATAGCCGTTGTAGTTAGAGTAGTTGGCGGCCATGGCTGCCATAGTTAGTATAGGTGTGTATGTATGAGTGTCATAGTGTGTGTGTGTTTGCTGTGTCTGTGTGGCCGTGCGTATGTCAGAGTGTATCTGTGTCTGTGTGTTACCGTGTGTGCATGACTATGCCGCTGTCTGTGTGTATGGGTCACGTTATTTGTTTGTCTGTCTGTTTTGTCCACCTGCCTGCTTTCAACTGTCTGTTTACCTCAGATTGTCTGTTTGCCCCTTTATGTCTGCGTTTTCTGTTTGCATGTACAGTCTGCCCGTCTTGAATGTGGCTTGCTTATATCACTGCGACAGTGCACTGAGTCACAGTATTTTCAGTGTGAGTGACCATGTCTCTGCGAGTGATGGCGTCACTCCACGGGTGTGTGACACTGTGTACGTATCATTGGGCATATGGGTGACACTGTGCTTGTCGTAATCATAATGGTGCGGATAAGAACAAGAACCGAGATTTCTCACATAGTACATGACGGCGTAGCGAAGGACTAGACTACCAATGCTCAGACCAATCGGCGTCGTACTGCAGACCAAGCATGCACCTTTATCGTCGCAGGGTGTGAAGGGGCACGGCGCTTACACAGGAGAAATGCTTCAGTCCCTCAATCATACATAGATCAGGAGGAGGGAGATCTGACGAAGAAGAGCTTATGTTGTCACAGGTAAGTCTCCTTGCCTGTCTGTTTCCTGGTATGTTTGTTTCCCGTTTGTCTGTCCGTCGTCTTTCTGTCTGTTTGTTGTTTATCTGTCCAGTCTGTCTGTCTGTCAAAATATTTTCCCTTTATCTTTGTGTGCGTAGTAGGTAACAGGTGGGATACTCGTGGTGATCCTGTGCATGCGAAACAGAGAGTTGCTTGGGCGATGTCGAGTCATGGCCATCTAATGTGGACTTCTATCCGAACTGCGTTTTTTATTTGTCAAATCTCTGAGCTTTGCAACAACAACAACAACAACAACAACAACAACAACAACAACAACAACAACAATAATAATAATAATAGCAAGAAAGATTAGCAATAGCGAACTTTAGCAATCAAGCAGCATCATGTACATAAGACAAAATAGTAGTGACCTCGAATCAACAACAGAATTGCGTCACAAGTTTCACCAATAAGAGTACAACTAAAGCTCATAATTGCCAATGCCGGCATAGTCTCATCATCATCAACGAAGAACCAATGTTGATATCCTATCTGGCGCTCGGCCCACAGACTACAAATGGAAGATCCTATCTAGCCTAACTACAATACCGAATGATGACGTCAACAGCTCCCCGAAGTACGAGCAGATTTCGGCCAATGCCGTTCGCCTCAAGCACCAGGTATGTCTCTTGCTACACTCACAAACTCAACCCCCCCCCTCACTCACAGATGCCACGTGTCCCCTACTCAGATGCCACGTGTCCCCGAGACCATCACGCGTATAATAATAATAATAATAATAATAATAATAATAATAATAATAATAATGCAATGAAAATAAGCAACAGTGAAATGACAATTCCAGATTACACCTTCACATTGAAAGCCAGATAGTCACATCGTGTCCAGAGAGTAGCATTGCACCAATAATACACCAATGGAGGTCCGTAATACTGAAAACCAATGTCAAGGAGAGCATGCTCTCTCCACACAAACGTAAGAGTCCAGCCCCCTTCACTCTCCTACTTGGCGCTCAGCGCCCAGCCTACTGCTACACATCTACTACAGCCTGCAAATCGACAATGAAACTGTTGACATCAACAGCAATCCGAGGTACCTGAAGATGTCGCCCATGCAGACCATCACTAATACAAGGTAAGTGCCCTCACGTCATCATCATCATCATCCTTCACCTATCCCCTGACTACATTCCTCATTCATCACTCTCTCTGTCACACTCTTTTTTTTTCTCTCTCTCTCTCTTTTTCCCCTCTCCTGCTTGCTTAGTCCATTTGCGCACTTGCCTTTGGCTTCCTCCAATTCGGCTTCCTCTCCATCTCCCTCTTTCGTGTGCACTGGCTCCGTACCGGCTCCATCCCATCGTTCTTCCGTTGCTTAATCATCTGCACGATGTTATTCTTCCTGGTCCACTCATGCACATAGCTTGGACCCATGGCTATAATTTAAATAATAAAAATAATGATAATAATAATAATAAAATGGTAACATTAGTAATAATAATAATAATAATAATAATAATAATATAATAATGAAGGTATACAACCTATCTTTCCGGTCGGGTACAGTCAAGATGAGGGTGCGTCGTGTTCGGTAATTCGCGCGAGCGCCCCCTCCCCCTTGACTATGGAGCTCACCTGCCGTCGACATGAGTGCTTGCCTTCATCCTGTAATGTGTGCGTTCGTCTGCAAGCGGGAGCACGGGGAATCCACCAGGTAAGTTGCTTTCTCACTCTTTTTCCCTCCTCTTCTTCTTCTTCTTCTTCTTCTTCTTCTTCTTCTCTCCGTCTTCTTCGCATTTTCTCCCCTCCTTTGCGCGGTGTTCTCCTGTCTTCCCACATCCTCCTTCTACTTTCGTGCGGTTCTCCTCCTGCCACCACCATGCTACCTCTCCGCTGCTCCCCGCATGCTATCTCCCCTACTCCCCACGCTATCTCCTTTGCTCCCTGTTCCTTCACCGGTCGCCTCACTCACGAGGTAATCAACTCTTCTATAGCGGCGCTCTCCTTCCCCTTCTACCTTCTCTTCTTCTCCGTGCCCTCTCCGCCAGCCTCAGCAGCAGTAAGCTTTGAATGTACCCGGTCTCGATTTGCGACCGGGTTCATTCAATTCTTGCTTTGAGCTTTCTCTATTCTATTCTTTCGGCTCCTCCGCTCTTCCTCTCTCCTACTTATACAGTCACACACTCACACACACACACACCTCAATATGATTGTGGACCCGATTCGCAGAACCGCTCGATCTCTCTCTCTCTCTCTCTCTCTCTCTCTCTCTCTCTCTCTCTCTCTCTCTCTCTCTCTCCGTGTCATGCATGTTCAGTGGCCGGTTTCATGTGTCCAGATCGTGGCAACGGGAGCTCGAAGCGCGAAAAT
>BFEA01000183.1:490857-506463 GCA_003427395.1 Chara braunii
AGAGTCAACCCTTAGTAATCTCTCTTTCTTCTCAAAAGAAGTTCCAAACAAAATGACTTCCTAGGTACCGATCAGCCTACGATCCCATTCACAAGKATATATAGATATATGTATGTATGTGAATCATGGGAGCTGACTGAGCGGTGGACCTGACTTTCACGATTGTCGTGTCCCTATGCCCGAATTTCCAAAAGATCCCAAACTCAGGAGACAGTAGAAATGTCCAACACCTGCGCAGATGTAGGTAAACACATACAAGCATACAGATGCAGACACAGAATGCGCTACACGCGTCAACCTTTAATCCATTCATAGCATGTCACTCACGCCTCAAACCCTTGAGAACAACATTTCTTCCTAACCCTGACACCATTTTACCCCAGCCCCACACATTTTGAAGACTCCTGAGTGTGATTTGAACAATTTAGGCATAGATACAGGGGGAAGATTTATTTGTTCCCTTCTTAGGTCTTGTCTTAGGTGTGGGTGTCAAGCGATGGTGGAAGCTGAGTCGGCATTCTACCGACCTGTTATCCAAAGATAACAGAATTGCTGCTCTTACGGATTCTCCGTAAATTCTCCGAAGTGTCGAACCCTGTAGACACAACACAGTACAAGAGAAACTAAACATCTCTTTTCCTAACTGAGATCTAGAAAGTTCCTTCTAGACTCTGTGTCCTCTGTCTGACTCCTATCCTTAACTAATCGTTTGGGCTGTTTCCCTTTCGCTTCAGGTAGTGAATAGTAGTTCACTTCCCTTCTTACTGTCGCAGTACCTCTCCACAATCTCATTTCTATCCCTTTTGGGATTATCCTATCTGAGGTCCCTTCCTTCTCCCAACACACATGATCACATCATCAATCCAACTTGTGGAAAGAATCTCATGAAAAGGAATCAGATGAATGGATAGTCTTTCTCTGAGGCAAGATCTTACTTGTCCCCTTTCAGTAGAATCAGAGATAGTTAGTTAGGACTGAACAATGCAAATTGTGGAGAAAGTTAGCGGTGGTATGGCAGACCATTCAGGACATATCCATTTGTTACTGGAGCTTGTTTGACAAAGGCAAACTTCATGGGCCTTGGCCCCTGTGTGCCAAGCACATTTAGTGTAGTTTTATCCTATGGTTAGACACTAATAAGGCAGGTGTCCTTGAAACCTCGCTACTTCTTATATCAGACTAGTCACTGATAAGACAGGATTCCCCTGCTACTCTTATCACTGACTAACCCTCAATAAGGCGGATACCCAAGGATCCTTACTACTCTTATCACTGACTAAGCCCTAGGATGTTCATTGATAAGGCAGGTGTCCTTGAAACCTCACAACTTCTTATATCGGATTAGTCATTGATAAGACAGGATTCCCCTGCTACTCTTATCACTGACTAACCCTCAATAAGGCGGATACCCAAGGATCCTTACTACTCTTATCACTGACTAAGCCCTAGGATGTTCATTGATAAGGCAGGTGTGCTTGAAACCTCACAACTTCTTATATCGGACTAGTCATTGATAAGACAGGATTCCCCTGCTACTCTTATCACTGACTAACCCTCAATAAGGCGGGTACCAAGGGCCCTTGCTTACTCTTACCATTGGAAATAATGTTAGGTTTAACCAGTGATAAGGCATGTGTCATTGAAACCTCACAACTCTTATATCAAACTAGTCACTGATAAGACAGGATTCCCTGTTACTCTTATCAGTGGCTAGCCCTCAATAAGGTGGGTGTCCAAGGGTCCTTGCTTACTCTTACCACTGAAAGAATGTTAAGTTAGTTAATGATAAGGCAGGTGTCCTTGAAACCTCACAACTTCTTATATCAGACTAGTCACTGATAAGACAGGATTCCCCTCCTCCTCTTATCAGTGTCTTCCCTCAATAAGGCGGATGTCCAAGGGTCCTTACACCTACCACTGACCAAGCGTAAGGCTCATTTCGAGTTAAGGCAGGCTTTCCCTACTATTTTTACCTCCACACAAGTCTTATCTGTGGCTCAGGTCATCGCTTTCGATGGCATTCGAGCCTAGAATCGTTGTTAGTTTGGAGACTTATTGTTGGATCAAATGTATAATGAGCAAACTGATCAGCGAGATTTATGACAGTTGGTTATGGCAACTCAAATCAAGGTACCCATCATCTGTTTGCGTGGGATATAGAGAAATGTTCACGAGACGCCTGATAGTTTGTATCCATACCTTCAATCAGTGTCCACAACAAGGTTGCTGTATCCAGAAGCAATCTGTTTGACACTCAGCCACCCTTTTCTCTACCCACAATCCGAGACCTGAAGTGATGTTGATTTTGAATCCCTATCCCTTATGATTATCGTTACGATGATCACCTGTATGAGACAACACCTGGGTTGCAGTAACGTCCCTTGTCGTTCCCTGCCTCCAGAGTTTCACCTGAACCCCGACAGAACTCCCGCAATCACCCTGTCACCGGTCATATACAACTCATGCAATCGATTGCTAGGCTCTTAAGGTTAGCTGAGGTAAGGGTTAACTCAACGGGGATCAGACCCTAATCAACAAGTCGAGGGGCATGTATCTGAGAGGACCGCACAAGACAAATATGGAGGAGAATGGAGGAGGTGGGCACTTAGATAGCATCTCCCTCCTCTCCAATGCCCCATACTTTTCTTTTTTGGATATGTATGATACCTAATGATAACAATAACGACATAAAATAATAATAATAATAATAATAATAAAATACTGATAAAGGAATAATAATAATAATACTAATAATAATAATAATAATAATAATAATAATATCAAAGGATCGTGAAGCGAATGATATAAAACCCCCGGGTTGCGAGATCACACAGACGTCTGAATAGTTGTATACAAGTAGCAAGTATCATAGCTCTGCGCATTCAGCCAAACAGAGCAATACAATGAGGTAGTGAGCCGAAGCTCGAGTTCTCAGGCCCATGTCAACCCCAATGCCCAGCCTACTTCATTCCACAACTTTACCTATCGTCCCTTCCTTCCTTCTTTGTTTGCCCCCCCTTGTTATACGTATGTCTCCTTTCTCTATGTGTTATCGCGTATCACAGTGATGATGTTTCTCATGTAGGAGAGGGTAATGAAACGAATCTGCTCGTAACAGTAATAATAATAACAATAATAACATTACTAATTAGTTACTAGGGACATGAATGCAGGATCACATGATCAGTCCGAGTAGCCCAAACAAGTGTAGATAGTACAAAGGAACCAAGTAGCCAATCCTTCGGAGATGATACAGTAGGTTTGTAAGTCAAGGTCCAAGTCCAATCGGCAATATGAACAGTATATCCCAATGTAGCTCTCTCTCTCTCTTTTGCACGGCGTCTGGCACCCTTCCTACACTATAGCCTACGTCCACTACTACAGTACGGCGGCAATCAGACAACTTGACGAATATCGATTGATGTTGTCAGCACTAATGTCATCCTCTTCCTTCACCAGGTACGTGTCCTCATCATCCACACTTTTCCCTCGATAACCCACAACGCCCTTTACCTCTACTGCACCCCCATGTGGCCCAGCTATGGCCACCAGTGCCCTTACGTGCGGGCAGCGCCCTACACCCTAGTGCTAGCCTCTCTCATTAGCGCAGCGCATCCATTCCTCAGCGCAGCAGCTTGCATTCGCCCTGCGTGCCAGCAAGCCTGTATTGCGCGTGGGCGGCCTCCCTTCAGTCTGCGACTGGGCCCCAGTGCCTGAATCCAGGCTCAATGCAGTCAAGGCCTGGGTGGCGCAGTTGCGCCTCTTTTGTCAAGGCCTGCGGTCAAATTCAGGTAGTGGTCGTTTTTTTTCCTTTCGCATTTTTGGCCTCTATACCCAACATACATTGTCGGGCTCGCGCTCAAGTGCCAGGCCTAATTAACTCAGAGGCCTTGGAATCTCCATATTTGCCGAGATTCGAGACTCGGTGCACTCCAACCAACTGGCGTGCTGTAACTGTATGAAACCCACTTCGTGAAATGTTTACACAAAGGGCTCTTATTGACTGGCCGGCCTGCCTTCACTTAGGGCGGTCACAGATCTGGCCCGCCTTCACTTAGGGCGGGCATGAGACTTGTTGGGCCTATGCCTAGTATAAATGCAAGTCGGCAAGGCCCTTCTGAGGGCTCCACCCTCACAATAATAATAATAACAGTAATAATAATAATAATAATAATAATAATAATAATAATAATAATAATAATAATATGCAGAGGACATGGATATGGACGTACCACAGAAATCCAGACTGCGAGGAACATGAATATGGATAAAGCACAGAAATCCAGTTTGCAAATTCACTCTGAAGTCCAGGTAGTCAAAGCCAAGATAATACTTTGGAACCGAGTAACCATCCAATTGAGAATAATACAGAAGAATCGTGAGTCAATGTCCAAGCCCAACAGGGCAACACCAACAGTATAACACAATGTAGCTCTCTCTTGTGAATGGCACCAGGGGTCCTATCTGCTCTACAGCCTATCACTACAACTGCTGTATGACAGTCAACGAGACAACTTGACCATCAGCGAGTAATGATGTCTACACCAATGCTGACGCCCTCTTCTACCAGGTACGTGTCCTCCTTCCCTCACAACCTCAATCCCCCACTCACAGATGTGGCTTGCACCCAGAATCATGCATTTTATAATAATAAATAATAATAAATAATGATAAATAATGATAAATAAAGATAATAATAATAATAACGCAGAGGAGACGAGGAATAGCAAATTTCAGTAGTCCAACAATATCTTACACATGTGACCAGATAGTCTGATCTCGGATCAGCAGTAGAATAGTATTACGACTCCCACCAAGTAGGAACACAGCAGAAGCTCATTATTGACAATGCTGAAATAATCCTATCATCATCAAATGAAGAACAAGAAATGATATCCTATCTGGCGCTTGTCGTCCAGACTATAGATGGCAGACTCTGTCTGCGTCAGATAGATGAGCAATAGTGAACTCCAAATCAACAGCATCATATCCAAGTGACCAGACCCAGACTATAGTCCATAGATAGTTGTAATAATAACGATAATAATAATAATAATCTTAATAATAATAATAGTAATAATTGTAATAACAATTATTGCAGGGAAAACAAACAGCAGCGAGATGACTGCTCCAGACTACACCATCACATTGAAAGCCAGATAGCCACACTGTGTCCAAAGAGCAGTGGAGTGCTCGTAGTACTGAAAACAAATGACAAGGGGAGCATTCTCTCTCCATCCCAACACAAGAGCCCAGTTCCTTCCTACTCACACTTTGTCGTCCAGCGTTCAACCTACTCCTACTCAGCTACTACAGACTATAAAACAATGCAACTTTTGTCATCAGCGACACCCCGGAGTACTTGATGATGTCACCCATGCGGACCATCGCTAATGCAAGGTAAGTGCCCTCATTATCATCATCCTTTCTCTCACCATCATCATCATCATCTCATCATTACCAACATAACCCCACCATCATCATCATAATCACCCCTCTCTCTCTTTCCTTCTCTCTCCTTCCCTTTCTTTCTCTCTCTCTCTCATACTCTCCCTCACACACACGCCCACACCCCGTAGGCCACTGTATCGGTGCCGATCAGATCAAGAACCGACCTAGTGTAGTGGGAGACCTGGATACCAATGATCCGAACTTATCAGTGTCGCAATGCAGGCCCAATACGCATCATCATCGTCCCATGGTGTGAAGGGCCCTGGCAATCACAGACTACAGATGGCAGGTTCTATTCAGCCTATACTGCAATGTCATCGGTCTGTACGTACGGGAAGTGAGAACTGAGGCAAGTTTTGTTTGAAATAATAAGAACAAATAAAATAATAATACTAATAATAATAATAATAACACTAATAATAATAACAGTATTAATGCGAGGGAGATGAGCGATTACTATCTTCAGAGATCAGCAGCACCGTCTCTTGTTTTGTGTTGTGCACCTCTGGATCTTTTCTGAGAAATCCAGCCCGTTCCTACGCAGCTATTACAGACTACGAAAAGCCAATGCAACTGTAGACATCAGCGGCACCCCGGAGTACTTGATGATGTCACCCATGCAGACCATCGCCAATGCAAGGTAAGTGCCCTCATTATCATCATCCTCATCCTCCTCCTACCACCATCATCCCATCATCATCACCATCCCTTCTTCACCATCATCATCACCATCATCATCATCCATCTTCTTTTCTCCTCTCTCTCTCCTTTCTCTCTCCTTCTCCGATCTTTCTCATCTCCTCCTTCTCCTTCTCAATCCCTCCCTCTTCTTACTACGTGTACGAGTTTTGCATACAGTAAAGGTGCATACCAGAACAGGAACCGACTCCTCATACAACGTACAAGATAGCATAGCGGAAGACTCAGACACCAATGATCCGATCAATCAATATTGCGATGTGGCCCCGACATACATCATCACCGTTCTATGGTGTGAAGGGGTCCGGCGCTATATGCAGGAAGGATGCGCCAGGTCTAGACCATACACAAACGGAGAGGAGGGGATCATATGCAGAAGAGGGAAAAATGGGTATGTCGTCAACACGAAATCTTCGGTACAAGTCCCAGATAATCCCTCGTCAAATGTCTGAAGCCCAATATCGAGCCTGGATCAAATATCGCCAAGCTCTGTATCTCCTATAGTCTGCAGATGTAGTGAAGTCAGAAGTTAGAGGGAGAGAAGAGACGGTGGGCTGAGAACAAAAAAAAAAAAGAACTATTTCTCTCTCTCTCTCTCTCTCTCTCTCTCTCTTAGTCTTCTGATGCAGCGAAGTTAGGTAGCGAGAGGGTAAGAGGAAGATGGTGGACTGAAAAAAGAAAGGAGAAGAGCTCTCCTCCTCTCATGTGTAAGGTACTAACCTGCGAAGATGGCGCATGTGCAGACCATTGCCAACACACGGTAAGTGCTCTTACGTCATCATCGCCCCCATCATTCTCCCGCCCTCATCATCATCATCACTCTTTCCTTCATCATCATCACCACCCTCTCGACATCATCATCATCATCATTTATATGGAAAGAAGGGGTCTGGCGTTGTACACTGGAAACGCGCCAGGCTCAGTCCTACCCAGTCGAAGAGGGGGGGGAGTCAGACGATTGGGGCGGAGAGATGGGGATATCGTCAACACCAAGTCCGTAATACAGGTCCCCAATAATCCTCGTCCAATGTCTCGCATTCCATTGTCGTGTCTGGATCCAATGCCGTCGAGTCTCGTGTCACAACCCTCTCTCTCTCTCTCTCTCTCTCTCTCTCTCTCTCTCTCTCTCTCTCTCTCTCTCTCTCTCTCTCTCTCTCTCTCTATGTCCCCACCCATCGGGCCACCGTACACATAGTACCGCACCCACCCCACATGGTACCCCACTCAGCCCACACATTTGACTAGGTTACTACCCCTTGTTTTTTTTTTACACAAGGTCACCATAATTGCCCCCAGCCCAGCCCACTGAGCACACTGCCGAGGGCCACCCTCCCATCGCCTGGCCACACCTGCCCAGCTAGGACACGGGCTACAGCCTACTGGTAGCTACTAGCCAGACCTGCCTGCAGGCTGCAGCTGGCGGGTCCGTCCACCATTCCCNTCTCTCTCTCTCTCTCTCTCTCTCTCTCTCTCTCTCTCTCTCTCTCTCTCTCTCTCTCTCTCTCTCCATACCTTCTCTCTCTCTTCCCCCTTTTTGATTTTTTATCTCCCTCTCACCTTCTGTTATGCTTTTCTCCCCCTTTTTCCTTCGATCTTTCTTTCCTCCCTACACACCCTGTTGCACGCTGCAGGGTATTGATTAGAACAAGACCCGTCCCTCTCTACATTGTACAAGGTAACGCAGCAACAGATACTTAGTTACTGATGATTCGAACACTTACTATCGTAATGCAGTCCTGATACGTATCGTTGTTGCTCTCGGATGCAAAAGGGTCTGTCCCTTCGTACGGGGTAAGCGCTAGTCCCCCTTATATACTGACGAAGAGGAATGGTATCAGACGTAGGAGTGGATCAAACGAAAGGAGGGATCAGATGGAAAAGAAAGAGAGGGGTGGAATGTCGTCAACACTAAGTCTTCGACACAAGTTGCCTTTCTTCTCTCTCTCATACACACACACACACACACACCATCGTTAGGATGAGCAAAAACGGAACGAATCTTTCGCTGAAACGTGGAAATATACATTGGCACCTTTTGATTTGCTCATTCTATCGATCCAAGTATCGCGTGGGGAGTCACGAGTCCGAGACTTGCGCCCGGAACGTCGTCATTGCCGATCGCAAGGAAAGCAACCTTTCTTCCCTCTTTCCCTTCTCCTTCCTCTCCTTCTCCTCTTCCCTCTCTACTTTCCCTTTTCTTTTCTACTTCTCCATCTTCTTTCATTGCCTGTCTGCTGCACGCCCAGGGGTGATGTACTTATAACCCAACGATCCGTGATGCGATGAAGAGGGTTAAATGGGTCAATGAGGTGCAAATATAATCTTCGTCAAGCAATGCGTATGCGCATACGTGATGCACGTAGTAGTCGAGGATCTGTAGTGTGGCGAAAAAGGACTGAATGGAAAAACGGTGCGAATAGCATTTAGCCACGCAAACTTGCATACTCATAGATACCTTAGCGCAGGGAAGACTTAGATGCAAGACCGACCTGACCGGTACTGACTTTACTTACATAGTACCAAGTGGCGAAACAGATCGCTAGACTGCTAATAACTAGCTCCATCGATGTTTGAACTCAGACCAAACATACATCGTATCCATCACTAGGTGCTAAGAAGCCCGGCGCCATACGTGGGAAGAGAGCGCCAGGTGCGAACATACACAGACGAAGAGGAAAGATCAGACGAAAGGAGGGAGAGAGATGAGAATGTCATCAACACCAAGTCTTCGTCACCAATCCTAGATAGTCCCTCGTTGCCATGTCGAGCCCGGATTTGATGTTGTCTAGCCTCAAGTCACAACTCTCTCTCTCCCTATCGTAGTTTGCTGATTCTGAGAAGTCAGGCGTTGAGAGGGTGAGATGAAGAAGGTGGATTGAGAAGAAGAACTCACTCTCTTTTTCGGCCTCACACACCTTGCACTTCTTCTGTTCATACATATACATACACGTGCACACTCTTACTATGGAAGGCATGAGCAAGAACGGAATGAATCTTTCATTTAGACGTGGAAGCATTCATTCGATTCTATTTATTTATCTATTTACTTATTTATTTATTTGTTTATTTTGTTGATGGAAGCACCGTGATGGTTCGCGACTTACCCGTTCTTCCTCTCGCTTTCCGTCGTCGTCGAATCACCGTTGGAATCGTTTGTCTTTAGCAGCCGTCTTCGTCGTCTGTTACTGTCTTCTTCGGCAACCCGTCGTCGTCCTCTGGCCAGGTGAGCCTTTCTCTTCCACTTCTTCTTTCCTCCCCCTCCTCCTTCTTCTTCTTTCTTCGCGATCCCCTCTTTTCTCACGCTATCCTTGCCTACGAGATCGCCTTTCTCACTTGGTCATGCCACCTTTACCCCCGCTTTTCTTGCGCTTTCCATCTCCCGTTTCTCCGCAGTGCTTTTCTTCTGCCTCCCTCCCCTATCACGCTCCACTCTTCGCCCCTTTCTGCGCTCTCTCCTGCTAGCGGTCGCTTTCCCGATCTCGCCTCTGCGCGATCCCACGGTGGCTTGCTCTTTCTCCAACGAAGGGGCCCCCGTGCTAAAGGTAGATGCGGCGCGGTAGGGATGGTCATGCCCCTTTTTCCCTCTTCGGACGAATCAGCCCCTCTTTCGAGTACAGATTCACCAAAAATGACTATGGGAGGTAGCATTCACGGGTAAAGAGAAACGAATCTATCTTTCTAAAAAAAATAAAATAAAGTATAAACGAATCTAACAAAAAACTATTACTAACTACTACGTGTAGTGTCTCGTTTCAACGAGGCAACTACCACAACTTCTTCCTGCTAAAGAGGTCGCGGGTTCGAATCCCGGCTGTTCAAACCCCAGGCAAAACGAGAAGTTAACCTCCTTGTCAACTCCGAGGGCGGCAGGCCTTGATCCCCAGATCCCCTGCATACCAATCATGTATTAAAATCTATAAAGTTACCTTCCACTTTGGGTAAAAATAGAGTAGTTCTAGTATATATAAAGTAACGCGGCTCAGTCCAACCAATGGCCTGAGCCCATTCTAGCCCGTGCTAACGTGCATGCTTACTAATACGATTGCCTATCTGAATGCCTGTTGCCTTGAGCACGAGCGTGACCCGTAAGGTACGTACTTTCATCGGAAGGCCCGAAGGGCCGGTGCTTAACCATGGTTGCGGCATCGAGGTCACGGCGGGGTAATTTCTTCAAGTGGCGGTTAGGTTGGTACCACACCAAGTAGACGTAGATGTGGCGGATGCTCGGTCCGGAGGCTAAGTAGGGGAAAAACAAAAGCTGATATTTTTAGAACACTTGGCACCGAAAGACAGACAGGCACTAGACCAAGTCTCAGCGCGTGTCGTAGACCTACCAGACACACCATCAACCTAACTGACCTCTCGACCTTTTTCTGTCGACGGGTATTACTACTGATCCTAATTACCACGGCGCGCTTCATAATAACGCGCGCACACACTTAACGAAATTTTTCCACCGATTTTTGCCCCGGCCTCAGTGGCCGAGGAATTCGCTTCCAGTGTCACGCCAAGCGTGCACACCCCTCTTGTTTCCAGACTGGCTATGTCACGGTAGCTGATGCCGCCACCGTGCCTAATGCAAATACATGGCAAAAAACCCTTGTAAGGGTATTTTGTCCGACATTGCTCACTAAGAAAAGGTGGTTCATCTTCCGGGCCTTTGCGTTCGCAACCCTGTCCCTCACTTCACATGATAGGAGTAGCCATAATTCTAGGTAGACACCATCATACTCTTCCTTACGAAACGCTTCCTTTATCTCTCCTTCCTCAAATTCATCATCCTGGCCTTCCGACACTGAGTCCTCGCCTTCAGGCTGGCTTAAAGACCCTCTTTGATCGAACTCTCCTTGCAAAAGTGTGTTAGTAAGGAGGTACATTCCTCCCATTAACTCTTCGTGCTTCTCTACCTGAGTAGGGCTCTCTTCTATCGTGCTCACCTCGTCTGTTAGACTTTGAGTGTCTGCTAGCGCCAATTTTATCATCCACTGGACATCCTTGCCTCCCGATAGGTCTTCTTCTTGAAAAGACATAAGGACCAATTCAACCTTCTGTTCATATCTCATGGGGTGCCCTGTGGCCCGTTAAGGGGGATGGGCTAACTGAGGCAGATGGTCGGAAAAGGAAATTCAGTCTCACCCTTGCATTTGTTATCAAAGAAGCAGGGTGCATGGAATCTGCTGCAGATACAGGATGGGAAAAAATTATAGTCGTCCCTCCGTCGAACCTATCCCTAATCCAATTCGGGGGGGCGGGAGCTACTGATGTCTAAACTCAGAGTGGCCTCCTGGAACGTCAGAGGACTGAGGGACTCACGTGGTACAAAAAAGTGGGCTAGATTGAAATCATGGCTTCATCAGAACTAAGTACACATAACCCTGATCCACGAGACCAAATTGGACGAAGATAAGATAAAACAAAATAGATGGCAATGACAAGGGCTACAGTTTTGGACCCCTGTGGACGGAACAAAGGGGGGGACGACAATACTTAATAGTCGGGACTTCTGTTTCAAATTAGAAGGCGACCTGGCAGAATCGATGGGAAGGTGGGTTTGTATCAAGGTGAAATTGGGGGATACCCTCTGGTCCTTTATGCCAGCTTATGCCCCTACGGACCAAAATGAAAAAATCATGTTTTTTTAGATTCTCCCTCTCCTCCTACCGCCAGAAAATAACTTGGTACTAGGGGACTAAAACACAATCCTGGACCCATCGTTGGACTCGACTTCGGGCAACCCCATCAGGGCAGATTCAGTGTCATTGAATTTCTTTTTGGTTGGGCAAGAGTTGTCCGATCCTTTCATAACTATCAATCCTGACGACACGAAGTTCTCTTGGGTCGCAAACAAGGCAAGAGTCAATGGGTCTCACACTATATTTAGATTCGATTACTTCCTCCTTAGAGGAAAACTTCCAAATTGGGCAATGGAGGTAAGGATGTCATTCCACTCAATGTCAGATCACAGGTCTGTTCAATCCACCTTCATACAGGACAGTAGAATTCAACGAGGAAGGGGTTATTACAGGCTGAATGTTTTTGTCCTTCAAGATAAACACCTGGTAGGATCTATAGAAAAATTGTTGACCAAGTGGAAGCATAACAAATCATACTTTGATAGTAAAGGATGTTAGTTGGATGCAAGCAACAAAGCAGCAGCAGCGTCTTTCAGTTTTGCCTCTAAAATTTAGGCTTCCAATCAGAGAAAAGAGGAACAAGAAATTATTACAAAAATTGAATGGGCCGAAAGCAAGTTTGGTTCTATCCCAGGATGGGATGAGTATTGGTACTCAGTAAGGAATACATGGAAAAACAGATTATAGAACACCTAAACAAGCAAGGAAAAAATATAGGCGGACAGAATCAGGATCAAGTGGTTAGAGGTCGGGGATAGACTCACCAAAAAAAAATTCAAGGGATTCTCAACCAGGAAGGGTATCTCCCTTATAGTAGAGCACAACCATCCATTTGATACGTTCGAACCAGTAGCCAAAGACACTCCACACATACTAGAATACGCCATAATTTATTTTGAGGACATTTTTCGCTTCCGCCGACCGGAGTTGGACGTCCAGTCCGAAACGCCGATGCAAGGCGAGTTATGAAAAACATTTGACGCCAGACTCCCAACCCACGCAAAGCTAGATCTCGATAGACCTATCACTCTAGAGGAACTGAAGACGACAACCAGCTACATGCCAAAGGGCAAGTGCCCCAGCAACGATGGGCTGCCTGTGGAATACTATCTCACATACTGGGACAAGCGTGGTCCGGAACTGGTTTCGATCTACAATGGGTTACTGAACGGTTCAGACCTAGGGAAGGGGTCAAAATTAGGAATAGTCTATCTGTTGTACAAAAAGGGGGACAAGAGGAATATAAGAAACTTGAGACCTATCTCCCTCTTGAACACCTCCTATAAAAATTTTGCAAAGACGTTGGCGATTTAACTCAAAAGACACCTCCCAGAGCTAATAGGGGTTGAATAAGCCGACTTCGTAAGGAACAGGAATATTCTAAACAATATCATGTTCACTATCAAAGCACTGAAAGTTATGAACGAAGATCAACCCCATGTGGTGACCTTGCTCCTAGATCTAGAGAAGACCTATGATAGAGTTAACTGAGAATTTGTTATGAAGACTCTTTCACTGGTAGGATACGGGGAAACTTTCCGTAGATGTTTCAAGGCGCTATATACCACAAGAATAGGTAAGGTTATGGTCAATGGAGAGATTTCGTCCCCCTTCATGTTATCTAGATCCCTCAGGCAAGGATGCTCTTTGGCCCCGTTGTTGTTCGTCATCCAGATGGAAGTAGTCATGTGTGCCATCAGGAAGAACCCAAAAATTCAAGGGCTCCAAGTGGGTATAGGCAGGCAATGCAAGGCATCAGCAATGGGCGACGACATGTTTCCGCTATCGACTAACTCGAAAGCCTCGCTAGGGGCACTTAAGAAATGTCTTGATTTATACTCGCAGTTCTCAGAGACTCTGGTTAATTGGCCTAAATCAGTGGTCATCACACAAAGTGACAATCACCTATGTGCAGATTGGGGTTTGAAGTGTTTACCATCGGAAGATAGTGAAATATTTTTAGGGGTGCAAGTGGGAATGGGGAATGTAAAGAAAAGAGTAAGTGACCTATCGGAGGTCAAGATGCTAGCCAAGATGGAGAAAATATCGAAAATCCCAAGTGTATCCATACAAGGACGTGCCTTGATGCTCGACAGTGTGGTCTTTGCAAATGGATGGTTTCCCAGGTCCTTACGGCCTGTAAAGAAAGAGTCTTATCAAAGGATAATCAAGGCCGTATGGAAATACTTATGGAAAAGAATGTACGACGAGGGTCAGGGATATCTAGCAAAAGTCGCATGGGAAAAAGTGGTCAGGGAGAAGGCCAATGGGGGTCTGGGAATCCTGGACCTAAAAATGCAAATATCCCAACTTTTGGCCAGATGGCCAATCAAGTTACTGTTGGATAACTCAGGGCATCCCTAGGTAGATTTAGCTTTGTACATCCTAGCAAAGGAGTGGGGGCTGGCCAGAATCGAAGATGTAGGAGTTTGCTTGCTCACGAAAGTCTTCGTCAAAAAAAAACTAAAATCCCGCATTTGGACAGATATTTTAATAGCCTTGTCCAAGATGCTCCCCGAACAGCAAACGAAACCAAAAACTCTGAAAGAAGTCCTTCAATAACATATTTTCAAAAATCGTTGGGTCTGCTCCCCGGACGGGGTGTCGTGCTCAACCGAGGAAGTCCCGGACGCGTTTGGCACCTCGTGGATCCAGAAGGGGGTCTCACGGTTAAAGGACTTATGAAACACAAACACTACAAACTGGCGGTCTGCAAGGGAAATCAGGTCTACGCTTAAACACCTAAGATTGGTAGGAAACAAACTGAGAGACATTATTGAAAGCATACCTTCTGAGTGGAAGGCCATTTTGGCCAAGCCATACGCCTCCTATGAAGGTAAGTGGATAGTAGAAGGGGAGGGAAGCCAGCCGGACTGCTTGTGGAAAGTCAAGCAGGTAAGAAGTGATGGGAAAGTACAAGTGGTTCGGGGTAGACTAGGGGAGGATCAAGAAGGTAATTTAATTACCTCTACGGAGGAAGGGCATGAGGTGTGGGAGGATTTCATAGGGTGTAAGCAAGTGATGGTAAGGGAAATAAAAGGCAAAAGGAGAGGCACGCGTCTACTTTGCCCGTTAGGTTCTTCCCCAGTAACAAAGTTGAAAACCCTCCCTCTTCAATGGGGGTGGGGGCCTCACAAATCCCAAGGGACAACAACCCTGTTGGACTACAAACCGAATAAGGACTATAGAAAGCATGCCAAAGAATGAAGTACGCCGCTAGCGGTTAAAAGTAAATGGAATGTTGAGAAGTCTACAGATGACCACACGCATAGGACTGTGCTATCAGATGACTTAATCAAAGTATGAGACTCCTTGCAACAATAAAAAAAATGCGGCTCCAAAACTATGAAAATTTTTTCATGGGTTCACGTATGTCAGGTGTTTATTTTAATATTTTCATCTGTTATTATTGGGGTTTATATGAGATTGTAGGAGATGTCATGGAAGTTAACATTTATATACATATGTATGAGAAATTCATGTCGGTAACTTGTTGGGAATTTGTTGATAATGTGTTGATCATCTGTTGGGAATCGACCTCATTTGCTAACAACCTGTTTATTTCGTGTTTGCAAACTTAAATTAAATAAGCTAAAAAAAATATCAATGCAGATAAAACTAAAAATTATCGGGTTGTCTGAGATTTCGTAGTTCTACCTCTGGGTAGGTGAGGAATATTATTGTGGTTATGTTCGTTAATAAGTTCTGACCACCATAAGGTCCTCAGTACTTTTGCAAGTTTGAGAGACGGAGCGAGCGGACATCAGAGAGAGAGAGAGAGAGAGAGAGAGAGAGAGAGAGAGAGAGAGAGAGAGAGAGAGAG
>BFEA01000183.1:518218-523218 GCA_003427395.1 Chara braunii
AAAGGAGGGGTTTGGAAAAAGGGTGCCAGGCCGAAAACGGGATGCAGCCGAAACAGCAAAAGATAGACCAGGGATCGAGCCCTGGCGAAGTCCGTAACAGAAACGCTATAACTTAAAGCACTTCTTTCCATTACCCTACATGTTTCGACCATCTCATTAATGTACAAACCATAATCAGAGGTCGTACTGGTTTGAGATATGAACAGATGAATGTGCACTACATAGGTCCAACCTATACAAATACTAAGGTGCCAAAGCCGATTACCAGCCCTTAAGACTATAAACTTTTTAACTGAAAACAAAGGTTAGAGCAATCTAAACCCACGAAGAAGTCATACCCTACGTTAATCATTAAAAGCCCCGAGGACCCTTTGATACTAGTTTCTTCCTTGATATAGACCGGGCTCGACCAATAAACAATAGTTCCACAAGTACCAAACACCACAAACCTTGGGGCCTTGTCAAATATGTTCTACTGAAAACCCCTGCACTAAAATTTCATTTTCAAACTAAAATAGAAACATCTCCCGTCATTGACGATAAACGTATAGCATCAATCCTCTTTGTTATTTTTTTTTCTTTTTTTGTTCCTATTTCAGTTTCAAATATTGGTTTTCTCTATATAACCACATTCCTTATAAGATAAATCTACTCTGAAAAAAAATAAAATATATGGAGCACTACCCAACTATGCTTTGTGAGGGTGATAATTGTTGAAATAAGTAAAATTATTGAACGTGAAGGTCGTGTGCCTCACCATCAATTGGAAAATTCGTTCTTCCAAAATATTAGAGTAAAAGCAATCGAGTCACCGCAACGGGGGAAATGACCTTAGAATCTCATTTGTAGGCAAAAAATAACTAATCTTTTGTAATGAAAAAAATTAAGATTAATGAGAGTAATGATTATTACTTTCGATGAGAGGGTCAAAATATTAACATTGGGGTTTATGCATATGTAGGGAGGGGGCAAAGGGTATGTATATGCATGGTAAAGTGAGGGTGGTAGAGAAAATGAGTGAAACAATGACCCATAATGAGAGAAATATGGGGTTAAGGAATAGAAGGACTAGGAAAATGTTACAATATCTTTATGAGCAGAGAAAAGTAATCGGCTCAATCTGGCTCGATAGTCCAATGCATGCTCTTCCAAATTCTAATAGTTTGGATAATAGGAGTCTGCCTTTCATATCTACAATGGCCCAACAATTGATCCTTGCATCACTTATTGGGAAAACATTCATTACGTCAAAACAAACATTTATATTTTTTGAACGAAATTAAAACTGACAATCTTTGTTCAAAAAAATGTCAATTTTTTAACTTTTGAGGGTTCTACATTCTCAAAACGCCTGAATCCTTAGGTGTACACAACCAAAGTCCATATACATTCAGGGAATCCAACATTTTCAAAACGTTGGACCATAAAAAGCTAAAAATTTGACAGTTTTGTGTCAAAACAATCGATTTCGATTCCGTTGAAAATATATAAAATGTTCGTTCTGACGAAATGACTGTTGCAAAAAATTTAGCTTTATCTTGCAATGAAAGATTGAAGTTACAACTCATGCACCATTCCGCGTCGATGATTTCCTTGAGACCTCTCGTTATAGGTTGTTGTGCTTTGTCCCAACGTGGTTGGTTGTTGTTGAACTTTCTAGCGTTCCTTTCCATCCATGAAACTCATATTCGTGTCATTCTTGCAATCTTCACCTGCTCGGCTGAGACTAATTTGGGTCTCCCAGGATTAGGCTCTTGCCTCAAACCTTATAAGCTTCTATGCATTGCTTGACAAGCGTTCACAGGTTTTGTCGCCAAGTAAAAAATTCACGGGCAAAACCACAAGACCATCAAATATATGTCTGCTTATCTATATCTTATTCATCATACATTATGACATTATGCATAGCAAATTGACGATCATCCACTTGCGTGTGCACCAACTCTCAATAGGAATGCATTGGTGGATGCAAAGTCACTCCAAACTATCATACTTAACTACAGGGTGCTTCTTCAACAACTTGTCGAAGGTTTTGAACCAAGAAGGCTTGTTTAGGGGCAATCCCAGTTTCGCTTGGTCATAATCCCATGAGTTTTTTACCAGAATACAACTGATTTATTTTATATTTTAGTCCAATGAAACATAGTAGTTTAGAAATGTGGCATAAGGAGTCTCTTCTGATATTTTTTGCCTTCCGTAGATGCTTGCGTCCACCTTGCACTTTACAACAGAGACGTTTCCCATCAATAACTCATACGAGGGGGTCATTGATGATCTCACTTTGATGAGGTTGCATTATTTCGCTAGTATTAGGTTGAAGCCACGTAGGGTATGCACCTCTTTTCTGGTTCCCACCTCCTGGAGTTTGTGTCTTTCATCCTTCAACTTGGAGCATCTGAGGTTCTCGTCATCCAAAGTCTCTTCAATTTTCCTATAAAAAAAAATATTTCCTCCTCCACGACCCACATGCCTTTTAAAAAAGGTTAACTACTCAAAATGTGAATCCATCTCGTGGATATCGCCTGCTGACTGAAAAACAAACAATTATGGAGGTTGCGCTCTCCCCCCCCTTCCTCTGTCGCAATGTGTGTTATCTCTCTTTTCATTCTCCACTGCTTTTTTTTCTCATCCGCTACATCTCATATATGAGAAATGTCTTTTCACATCTATTTCATATGGAATCCTCCTGCATAATCTAGTATCCTGAGAAGATTGGTTTGCGGGGTCTTGATGAGATGGTTCTCGAAGATGGGCTGCAGCAACACTTCATTTCCGGCTTCAGGCTCTCGTACTCAAACAGGCAATATCGTCTTCCAAACCTGGAGCAACACAAAAAATGCAGCCGATGATGTGCAAAACTTTTATCAGGGGTTCAAGTATGTTAGGTTTTTATTTCACTACTTTCATGTGGTTTCACTAGAGTTCAAATGCAATTGCAGGAGATGTTATGGAAGTCGTCATTTGTAGATAAGCATCGCCTTTTTTTTTCTTTTTTTTTCTTTTCATGCAATCAGACTCTTTTTCTTTCTCACTTCAAACACATGCAAAAAGATGGCAAACCAAACTGGTGCCAGACGCCCACACAAAGCTTAGAGATATGGAGATCGAGAACACAGTTCAGATGCAACTTCGCTTCAAATAGGCTACGGCGTGTGAGCGTCCAACAACTCTCTGTCGAAAATGTGTCCAACACCACCGTAGGCACACACTCAACTGTGGATCACCCTGGATATCCCATACGCCCGCACACTGTATCATACACACACACACACAGACACACACACACTACCACTAACACTAGCTATGGCAGCTATGACCGTCGGCTACTACTAACTATGGCGCTCTATCTTCTTCACCGCCCACTTCAATCTCGGGCATCTGCAGACCACCTCGCACAAGACAGGCAACGCTTCTGCATGGTTCACGCAACAATGAATGAATGGTTGGTCGCTGCCTCATGATTTATACTTTTGTTGGTCGCTGGTCTGCCCCTTTTCCGTCGGGCCCTTGGTGCACACAGTCCCATATGGTACATGCGGACTGGACTAAGTGAGACTGGGACTAAGTACCGCTGACTAGGCAAGGGTGGACTCACCACTTGCCCACTTGCCTCTGGTCTACCGTGAGCAACTTTCAAAAGGCCACTTCCGGACCTTACGGAAGCCTGTGGACTTGGCCTTTCGGAACTGTCGCAGCTACGACCTTGGCCTTTCAGGACTGTAACAGCTACGACCTTGACCTTTCAGATTTGCTATAGCTACGACTTCTACCCAACTTTAATTCCCAGACCTCCCAACTTTTTTTTTTTTCGGTTTTCTGAGCTACGACTTCTACCCAACTTTAATCCCCATACCTCCCAACTTTTTTTTTCCGGTTTTCTTTTATTTTTTAATCCCAGATGATCCAGATCATCAAAAGATCTCTTCTCAGTCTCCTCAGTCTTTTCTGTCAGTGGCAACTTCCACAAAACAAAAGCTCAGCCATCTGTAATTGACAGTGATACTCACCCCCAAGCCGTGAGCTGAAAGAGTTCACACACACTCCACTAACGATGTCTCATAACCAAATTGTATTGTCCTTTGACCTGCATATCCAACAAAACCGCAAAGACCGAACACAATGGACCAAACAAAAAATTGAACTATGGGGGCACAATGAAAATTTGAAAAGGTAATTAACCACAGCAGCACATGGGCTGACAGTGCACCCCCATGTCAATGAACATGCAGTCCTTTATTCCACAAAAACTGATTCACAGAAGCTGAAATACCAGTGCGCCACCTCCACACCCCTTTGAGGTGCAGGGCCTGTGTTGTTGAACAAGGGAAAAACGTTTGTCGAAGCTTGATAGTCCTGCATCAGGCCAGGTTAGGTTGTCGCTCGGTAGGAATGCAGCACACAGTGATCAACCCCTCTTTTGAAGGTTGCCTTCAGACCCCCCTTAGGAAAACGAAAACACTGATTCAGATTGGCCAGAAAGGAATGGGCTCAAGCAACAACTTAGCCTGGCTGTGTGCGTTAGGAGTCGGGCACCCAGCCGGCTCGGACGCAAACCAGGCAAGGAACATACCAGGTCCTGTTCATTCTGCACTTGCCTGGGAAAGCCAAGTTGTCTTCGACCGGCTCAAGGTAGAGTGCCTGCCACTTAGTAAAACACATGCCCATGCCACCATGACCAGCCCGAAGTTGGTCATGGAAACTGGAGAAATGAGATGGATCGAAGCCAGCCCTACGATCCACTTGAGAAGCCAAAGCACAGACTCGGGTGGTCCGATGGGGGACCTGAACCTCACTGAGGCTGCCAGACACTAAGCACTCAACCTTCGATACCTCAACATTGCCGAGTAGGCCAGGGGCCAAGCACCTAACTTGACGCAGACCGGCTAGAATCACTCTTTAAGAGTTCATGGCAGGCTCAACTAAGCTGGACGGTAGGATCCACCAGATACACCCGGATGGATATGCATCTGGGTCTGTCCAGATATACGTAGAATGATCTA
>BFEA01000183.1:528218-529999 GCA_003427395.1 Chara braunii
TGTACCGCAGGTTAACGCTACTCCTACTCATCGCCCTTCAAATCGTGTTTTTTTTCATCCTTCGTAAGTAGTGGAGCAAATAAAATTTAAAATGGTGTCGTGAAAATGTCACTTTCGACAAAAACACATATACTTTTATCTACGGAACTGTGCATATCGAGCAACGAAGAAAAAATATATTTTTCTAAAAGGCGCCCGGACGCCGCCGAACATGCACGAATCGTTGTTCGTCCCCCACCTAACACCTTACATGACTACGGACCGTACATCTTCAACGCCATTTCCTCCGGCTCGTCCCCTAATAAACCCCTCTTCAACACCAAATTTGTGTGCACAACACACCTGAAAAACGAAATTTTCACTATACGATAAAAATTTATAAAGTTATGCAATTACGGGTCCATTCCCGCAATTTCAAACCGCCAACTTTGACGATTTTTACCGTTCAAAGTGATTGTCAGCAAAATCTAAAAATTTGGGACTCCGTACATTATGTCGTGATCTTATCAAGAAAAATATCAAAAAATTGAAAAAAAAAAATGCACTGTGAAACGAGCGTCGCGCCAATTTGGCATATTTTCCATTTTCGCCACTCTGCCACATGTGGGCCAAAGGAAAAAGTGGTCCAACTTTGGCAACTTTTTGTGCTTAGAATAATGACTATAAAGATCTGAAAATTTATAATCGTTTAAAATACGTTGTGAGCTTTGCAAAAAAAATATATTAAAAAAAAAATTTATTTAAACCGTGAATTACATGCCGCACCAATTCGTATTTTTTTCGTTTTTGTCACTTTGTCGGTTCACCTGACTATGCTAGCGATACCCCTCATGAATTTGTGCCACCATTCCTTCGGGAGATCCGTTAAAATTGGAATGATACAGAGAAGATTAGCATGACCCCTGCGCAAGGATGACATTCATAAATCGAGAAATGATCCAAAAAAAAAAAAAAAAAAAAGTGTGTCACCAGGCTCACGAATGTTTTAGTTGCGGGGGGAGTGGTGGTTTAATCTCGAGCGTGGCCTATACAACTTGGTTGTGGCCCCACCATGCGACAGGATGTTTTTTTTTGTTTTTAATAATCTGGAGCGTGGCGGAGACATCTCGGTCGTGGCCACACCACGTAACGAGATGTTTTTTTTTTTTTTTTTTTCCTCGATTGTGGCCGAGATTTTTTTTTTTCTTAGTTGGACGTAACCGAGACATCTCGGTCGTGGCCCCATCATGCTATGCGGAAAAGAAAAAAAAAGTGAATTTCCTTTAGCTCAACCTATTCAATTACCTGTCGAATATGGGCAGTATGGCCCTTCGCGCTCTTTTCATTGTCATTATAGTGTTATGGGGAACTCCGCAGTAGCCATATTCGTGTTCAAGTCTCCAACGGGGGAAGATGTAAGAGCAGATGCAATACCTACAATAGTAGGTGGAAGATACTGGTCAGGGATCACCTAGTAGCATCAGGGTTGAGCTTCTTCGATGGGCAACTCGCTGTGCATCCCCTCGGATTCCTATCCCCTAGGAACATCAACAGTCTCTACTCAATGTTGCTCGGGGGGACCAATAGCCTATCTTTAGGTGGTGGGCGTAAAGCTTGCCCAGGAAGGTATATGATACCACTGGGTATAAGAGGTGTCAGTGGTCACGTTCTCTTGCCCAACATGGGCAGATAGCCCGAGGTGTGGTCACGTTCTCTTGCCCAACATGGGCAGATAGCCCGAGAGTGTAACCACCTCTTTGACAGTTTATAACTCTCTCTCTCTCTCTCTCTCTCTCTCTCTC
>BFEA01000183.1:539740-552168 GCA_003427395.1 Chara braunii
GAGTTTCAACCGTAGCAGCTCTTGTAACAAGTACGAAAATCCTACAGTTATGAAAAAAGCGGTAACTCAGTATCTGTAGGGTCAGTCTATGACCTACAGGTTTCTCATCTTCTGAAAACGTTTACGAAAGAAAGCCTTACGAAAAATCAGGTTTGGAGTTTTTCCCACGGAAAGGATTTTTATTCAGTCCGTGCGCAATCTACTAGGGTAAATATTCCTACGTTACAAAAAACGTTAATGTCAGGACTTTTGTACTATCTGAAACGTGCAGTATCCTTTTAATATTCAAGATCCGGGTAAATATTCCTACCTTCCAAAATGTTAGTGTCTGGATTTTTATACTATCTGAAACGTAAAATATCCTGTAGATATTCAAGATCCTGGTATCCTGCTGCCTATAATATTTTACCAGCTGCATAACTTTTTTCCCCAAGCGTCCCATGACGACGCTCTTCTTCGGATAAATTTTCCCACGCAGTCGTCGAAGTACTTGCCTGGGTACCCCTGCAGTCGTAGCAGTCTCTTCAGGGTTAGTAGTCCCAATCCAATTAGTTCCACTTCCGAAGTCATTTGGAAGAGTCTATGTAGACAGTGTAGACAGCTCCTAATCACTGTCTTTTTCTGCGAGACTGCTGAGTAGGACGAGAAATCCTGGATTGTTCTGAAGGTAAGTACGCCGTCTTTCCAAATCTCATTGAAGTTTCTCATAACTAACTGGGTCGTCACTTTTCTCCCTGTTTCAATTTTTATCCTTGTCCCTAGGAATTCTCATTCCCCTGTTCCCCCGTCCGTTCGTTCCAGTGTAAGAGCTAGATTATAAGCCGATTTGAAGCGGTTAATGATACTACTAGCTTTAGCATCACCATCGTTGTGTTTACTCCAGACAAAAAGAGATACCTCGTCCATGAGTCTTATCCCCTTCACCAACTTCCTATCAGAGCCTAAGCTTGATAGGAAGTTAAACTCATCGAAGGCACAGAGGATACATGTCAAAGGGGAGCTAATACTCTTACTCATAGGAATACCTGTTTCTTGTTTGATGAGTCTCTCTGCTGCCATCACGTAGGTGTTGCGGAGTTCGAAACTGACAAGGTGGCGAATGTCTTCAAAACCGATGATCATCCAGCTATCCTGTTCATTCTTCAAAGAGAAGGATGTCCCTTTTCCCTTTCGTTTTACTGCTAATTCGTTCTTACATTTTCCCTCGAAGTAGCTGAGTAGCCAGTTGAGTGCCTTCTCAATAGAATCGTGAGGTAGGCGACTGAACATTTCTTTTATATCGAAAGAGGCACTGTGCAGGTTTCCTTGCTGCTTCTCAGTCCAATTGTTGATTTCCGTCACTCGCCTTGTTAGTAAATTTATCGATTTCAAGTTGAAATGCAAAGTCTTAGGTAGGAGAAACAACAGGTGGTTCAGAGCGTGAGCAACGCGGCTACCACCCATCCTTGATGGCTCAGAAAAAGATGGGCTAATAGGGCGAAACTTTGTTAAGTCCTTATTTTTTGGGATAATGTAGGCTCGCCCACATTTTCCTGCAGTATCCCATTTTTCTAATCTCGACAATCCGCCATTCTTGTAGTCCCTTTCACATTTGATAAGAATCTCGGCTTCAGATCTTAATTCTATACGAAAACTTTTACTCCCCCAAAAAGTGTCCCTCATCCCCTTAGCATAGGTTTCCGGGCACATAACGACAGTTTTGGCTGGATTTTTATCCACTGCTGTTAATACGAAGTATTGTCCTAGGTTCTTAAGGTAAGTCAGAGAGTAGGGGTCAAGGTTTCCGTCAACAGAGGCTGTTTTAAGGCAATCAGATAACATATTTATCGGGAGCGGTGTATTTGCTCCCATTTTAATCAAGGCATCGTTAATATATCTAAGAACTCTCGATTTTCTTCCAGTAAAATCAGGAAAACATATATTTCTAGCGTTTTTAATAAAGCATTATAGACCTTCCAAGATACTAACCCTACATAACACGTGTCCCCCGTCAGTCAGGAAATTAAAATTTGCACAACTGCAGACTCCCACCGGGGTTTGCGCGGCAGTCCGGTGGGTATGGAGAATCTCAGTAACTGATCTATTTTTTCTCCAGATCGTTATGAGTTTCTTACACATAAATGTAGCTTCAGCAAACGGAAGGCATTCTAGTAGGTGATCTGTAACCACTCGTCGAATTCCTCTCTTTCGTAGGCCGTCATCGTAAGTAACTGGTACACGGTGCTTTCTTCGAGTATTAAACTTAAACCACCAGTACCTTCCCCAGTGTTGGGAAAATACGAGATGCTGGCCAGTACCCGAAGTTTTCGGGGGTCGGACAGAGGGTCGACAATGTCCTAAAAGTCGTATTTTTTTTTTTGTCCATGCACGAAAGGGAAAGGAAAAAAAACGGGTCTTTGTACTGTAATGATGTTGTGTAGGGATGTCTAGGAAACCGTGCTCACAGTCTTGCATGCATCTTACAACAAAAACGGTCACGTTCTCAAACTTTTTTTTTTTTTTTTYTTTTGTATTTGTTTGTTATGAGTACCCTGCCAACGAGGCAGGGCGGAATCCATGATCTGCTGTAGTATTGTTTCCTCAGATGATTGTAACACTGATTACCCAGCCGTTTTCAAGGCCGAATCCATGTTTTCGTTTTTTTTTCATTTCCTGGATTCTGACAATCTGAATCCGTGATCTGATCGAGCTGTGTTCCCTAAGAATATTGTAACCCTGATCACACTAGCACTTACGGGAATGTATCTTGCCATTTTCACGGCCGAATCCATGTTTCTATTTTTTTTTTTTTTTTTTTTTGAGTTTATGAAATCTTACAACCTGGCCACGGGGCTAAGATGCCCTCACTGAGGGCACACTCACACTTACACTTCCGATAATGTATATAGTTGCAATCACGCCCAGAGCTTTGTTTCATTTTTTTGTTTTGTGAGTTTTCACGGTCGTAACTTTTTTTTTTTTTTTTTTTTTCCTGCTAGAGTACCATAAAGAAATGGAGTGGGACCCAAACTCGACAAAACTCATAGCGCAGTGAAAATCAGGGTCGGCAAAAACAGGCTCGGAGGTACTGGTGGTTTAAACTTTTTTCATTGAGCTCCTCCCAGTACATCCCTCAAATTACTCCGACAAATTTCATTGGTGAAGAGATCGGTAACAAAAAACAGTTCAAGGAGATCTTCCAATGACAATGTGTAGAGTTTTTTTTTAGCCCAAGGATTTTTTAATAATTTATAAAGGTTGCTTTTTAATTCCTTGTTGTGCTTGGACAGGGTTCCGTCTTTCGGCCGAAGGATAGAGAAATCTCCTCGTTGTTCCACTTTTCCTTTAAGCTCGATTAATGGTGTGGCGGTAGTATCTACCGAAAAGGTACTAAGTCTAATTTCGTGTATTATCGCTCCCCATTCTGGCACCCAAATCTTTTCTCCGGTAAAAGAGATTACACCGTTCCCATCCTTTGTAGCCTTACAAATATTAATCTGGTTTACGGATTATAAATTACCAGTCTTAAAAATGATAGGCCGTTCGTCCGGAAAGCTAAGACATCTAGCCCTTTTATGCTCCTTTCTACCTTTACGATTCCTCTTACCCGAGGTGTTCTTCCGAAAGGCAAAATTAAGCATAGAAGACCATCTTTTAATAAGAGTTTTCTCCATATTTGCTAAGTCTTGAGCAAGAACGAAGGCAATAGGTACGACAATGTAGTTTTCTATTCCCAAATTACGTAACCAGCTATATAGTATAGAGTTATTCGCTGAAAAGGGATTATAGGTACGATAGTTATGTTCACTCCATCTTTCAAAAAGAGATCGGGAGGTTTGTCTAATATATGAAGCTCGACATCATGGATCTAAAAGTACATAGACACAGGAGGTTGGGTTCTCCCATTTATCCTTATCACTAGTAATAAGGTGTACCCAACTATCTAGGAACTTAGTACCTCAGTTCAATTCCCCCCGACAAACGAGGATCACGATGCATAGCCTGAGGATTCGTTCAATACCTAATCTAAGCTTTTTAGTATGCGCACCAGTTCTACCGATAAGTTAGTGCCGTAGGTGGAGATAGAGCCGGAGATCACACCATACGTCAGTCCTCGGACGGATCCAGATGGTCGATCTGGTTGGTTGACGTTATTGGGGAACGTGGAGCAGTTGACGGCTCGCGGAATACAATACCGCCTTGACGGGGCGTGCGTGGCTTCTTGTAGAAGTACATAATCTTGAGCTCGACCAATTCGTCAGTAGCTTCAGGTCTTCCTTGATACGCCATGCCAGCTTCTTTACACATCTATTGTATTGTAGACACACTCTTCTTCACCAGAAACTTTTGTACTTGTTTCTTAAAAGTGGTTTTGGTCTTGCTGTCCACGTCTACAAGAGCACCTTCCCACAGGGCCGATTCATAAATCGGGAACCCGTTCCCCTCCTTTCTAGATCTCCATCTTCCTCTTTGAGTCTCCCCCAATTCACATTTTTTCATTACGCTTGTCGACAACTCTTTATTAGTTGTAGGTCGACCGATTTTTGCGGGTGTTTCCGCTAGGCTGGCCTGTCCTCCAGAAGTTTGGTCCGTTTGTCTCTTTCGTTTTTCCAATCTCTCATCCTGCGTCTCTTCGTCTTCATCCTCTGAGTCAGAATACGAAGGTGAAGGTGTTCTCTGTTTCGTCTTCGCTTTCACAAATTTCTCAGTTATCATAACACCCTTTAGTCTTGTTTCCAATCGTCTTTCAAATTCTTTTTCTAACGACTCCTTTTGTTTCGCTGCATTTTCTTGAACTTTCAATTTTTTTTCGCCTCCTTTAGATCCTTAACCTTTTTCTTCTAGATTGCTCGTCTATTCGCCTCTTCCCTAGTTGACCTTTCTTTCCCCGCTTTCTTTCTCCGTTCATCCGCCTCTTTCTTTTGTTGTTTCTCCTCTTCTTCTTTTTCCATTTGCCTCTGCATGAATGTGGCCATATTTTTGAGCGAGTCTTAAACTTCTTTACTGAAAGTCGCTGTCGCTGGCACATCCGCATAGGCATTTGAGCTACTTGAAGTCTCGTTCATTTGAGGTACTTGGTAGTTCTCCGACTGCCCTTGGATAGGCTGCCGTTGGGAATTTCATTCCCTTGCGATATGTCTAAACAACCCGCAGTTGTAGCATTTAGGTCCTCTTTGCTGCCCTCCTCCTCCATTATTTCATCCCCCTCCGTTGTTCCAGCTTCCTCCGTTGTTGTTCCAATTCCCTTCATTATTCTAATTACCTCCATTACCGTTGTTCCCTCCTCCATTATTCCAATTACTTCCGTTCCCTCCTTCGTTATTCCATTTCCCTCTATTCCCGTTGTTCCTTCCTCCTCCGTTGCCATTGTTCCACCCCCCTCCGTTTTCGTTCCATCCTCCTTGACTCGCTTGTCCTCCTTGTCCTTCATTCCACCCACCCTCTCCTCCTTGGGGTGGCCAGGTGGTCCTGTTCCAAAGCCAAACCCCCCCGTTCATCCTTGATAAGGTTTGTTCTTCGCAGGTCTCATTTGAAGATGTCCCTTCAGTGCTCTTTGAGGTTTTTCTTCGTAGCTTTCGGGACGGTGGTGCTCGATAATGTTGATGATCATCCTCCGCCACGTAGATAATATCTCACTAAAGGTAAATCCTAATAAGTAGTACCGATACGCTAGTGCTACAGGGCCACCAAACCAGGTGATCGCCTCCTGGCTGATTGCCACTGTTTTTTGTCGATTGGGAAGAGAGCGAGGCTAACATCAGCGTGGGCTGAGATCAGTTGTACGAGACACATAGACACGCTGCAAAACAACCTGCCAGAGTATGTGAAAAACTCGGAATGTTAAAACTCTTACGAAAATATGAGTGAATGAGTGATAAGTCCAAGAGTAACTCTTCGAGAGAATGACATTAGGCTCCAAGAGAGGCCAAAGCCAAGCTATGGCTGGCGATGGCGGTCTGGCTTCCCTCTACCGGTTTCGATTAGAGCCAGATCTAGCCTCAACAGGAGGGGATAACTCCGAGGTAATGGAAAGGTGAGAAACCTCTCTCTTAAATAGTGAGTCTCTCAGTCACTTCCCTTAGTTTCTAGAGTCTTAGGCAGGAACTCTTCTCGTAGAACCGAAAATTRAAAAATCTACTTAAAGGGCACGAGAAGTCTGTAGCCTGAAGGTCAATTCTCGGACAAAACTTTTAAGTAATACTGTGATGACGCAAGTCTACCGAAAAAACGAGTTTCAACCGTAGCGCCTCTTGTAACAAATACGAAAATCCTACAGTTCTGAAAAAAACGGTAACTCAGTATCTGTAGGGTCAGTCTATAACCTACAGGTTTGTCATATTCTGAAAACATTTACGAAAGAAAGCCTTACGAAAAATCAAGTTTGGAGTTTTTCCCACGGAAATGATTTTTATTCAGTCCGTGCACGATCTACTAGGGTAAATATTCCTACGTTACAAAAAACGTTAATGTCAGGACTTTTGTACTATCTGAAACGTGCAGTATCCTGTAAATATTCAAGATCCGGGTAAATATTACTACCTTCCAAAACGTTAGTGTCCAGACTTTTGTACTATCTGAAACGTAAAATTTCCTGTAGATATTCAAGATCCGGGTATCCTGCTGTCTATAGCCACAAAACTTCTTTCCCCAAGCGTCCCATGACGGTGCTCTTCTTCGGATAAATTTTCCCAGGCAGTCGTCGAAATACTTGCCTGGGTACCCCTGCAGTCGTAGCAATCTCTTCAGGGTTAGTAGTCCCAATCCAATTAGTTCCACTTCCGAAGTCATTCGGTAGAGTCTGTGTAGACAACTCGTAATCACTGCCTTCTTCTGCGGGACTGCTGAGTAGGACGAGAAATCCTTGATTGTTTTGAAGGTAAGTACGCCGTGTTTCCAAATCTCATTGAAGTTTTTCAGAACTAATTGGGTCGTCACTTTTCTCCCTGTTTCAATGTTTATCCTTGTCCCCAAGAATTCCCATAATCCCCAAATCCAATTTTTCTCCCCAAGATTTCCCATAATCCCCAAATCCCAAAATCCTTGTCCCCAAGAATTCCCATAATCCCAAATTTTCTCCCTGTTTCTTCTTCTCCTCCAGAGGTGACCGCAAACCTATAATCCCAAAATCCCCCAAAAAAGGGTAGAAGGCCGGTCACGCGGATCTACCAAATTCGCAAATGTACTATTCCAGTGCCCATTTGTCAGCGGCCTGGGAAGCTGCGGGGCAAGGGATTTTGCGGTCACCTCTGGAGGTGACCGCAAATGCCCTTTTTCATTTGTTGCATTTTTCTTCGAAAATTGGCAAAAAATCGTTCACAAAAGTTCTTGCACTAGTGGAGAGCGCCGTGTGACCAGCCAAGTACCAAATCCCCATTTCTCCAGACGGCCGCGACCTTGTCCCATCTGAAAAGGCACAGCAGTGTGACGTGAACCATGCCGAAAACCTCAAATCGGCCCTTCCCAAATTGCGGATTTGGGGTCGCCGTGTGAGTATGCCCTTAGTGAGTTGTTGTGTATGTGCTGCGTAAGCAGTAACCGGTAACCTGGATCGAGCAGGAGGACGTCTGCTCCATCGAGGAGGACAGGCGTCTCGTGAATCGAGGGGAACGCGGAGTCGGGGCAAAACAGGAGGTGGAAGGGGAGGTGAGTGAGTTTGACTGAATGATACGGAACCTGCATAGGAAGGGCTCGACAACAAAGTGAGTCCGACGTCTGGTCAGACCCACGAGCAGGTGTCGAATCACCGCTAATCATTGCTGTTATGTGCTCCGTTCTGCTTTCTCTTTCCTCTCAGCGATCCTCGAGCTCACCCGTCTCGTCGGGTTCTCTGCTGGGGCGCAGTTTTGGCGGGAGAACGGCATTTCGAAAAGAGGGGCAACCCGGACTGGAAAACCACCGTGGTATCCATTGACAGGTGTTGGGCGTCCTGAATGCCCCTCTCGCCCTCTGTTTCTCCTTGACGTTCTTTTCTCCCCCTTCATGCTGTCTACCTGTTTGCACCGGTGCCCTTAGCTCTCCAATGTAATCGGTGGGCGCATTTCGCCGAACGGCGACTAAATGACCGTAGGGTTTGCTGCAAGACTGTCTTTCTCAACTGGTGTATTGAGTGTGTGGCTATCGGGCACCTGTGCGCACGCACGCAGGCACGCCCACCTGCCCGCCCAGGGCCTCCTTGACGACAGGTGTATGCTATAGCTACGAACGACGGGCGCAAGGGAAGTGATCTAGTGGCATTGTGTTCGACGTGCTGACGAGAAGCGGAGGAGGGCAGCAAGGACCGCGCGGTGGTAGACGTTAGGCGATCGGCTTGGAAAATCGCGGACATGCACACATATTTGCACGCAAAGGCGCAAAGAGAGAGAGAGAGAGAGAGAGAGAGAGAGAGAGAGAGAGAGAGAGAGAGAGAGAGAGAGAGACATCGCATTTTGGAAAATAAGCAGAAATAAAGAGACAAGCTGCCGGGAAAGCAGGTGGGTGAGGGACGAAGAGACGTCGGGAAGATACCAGGAGAAGCCGGCTCCCAAACAATCGATTGTCCGGGCACACACACACACACACACACACACACACACACACACACACACACACACACAGAGAGAGAGAGAGAGAGAGAGAGAGAGAGAGAGAGAGAGANACACACACACACACACACACACACAGAGAGAGAGAGAGAGAGAGAGAGAGAGAGAGAGAGAGAGAGAGAGAGAGAGAGAGAGAGAGAGAGTGGGCGGATGGCGCAAGAGTTTCTTCTCGCATGTCTGTCATTCCTTGGCTTCATATTTATTTGATCGGCTATGCATTCTCTTTTGGAGCAGCTTCGTTTGAGCTTCTTCTTCGATAGTGGAAACTCAAGGCTCGACTTGAAAAATATATTTTCGCTGCGAGGGGGGGGCGCTCTGGGACTGATCTTTAGCTGTCACGGTATGAGAGGGCGGTTTTAACAGGTTGACGGTTCCCACTCGAGGCGCCCTCATTCCCTCGCTCTTCGTTCCCTGTTTCCCTCTGTGCTCTCTCTCTCTTCGCTGTGTTTTGCAATTCGTTTCTGTCTCTCTTCGGCTTTTTCCGGGCTTCTTTCGCGCTCGTGTATCTTTCATCTTTGCCTTTCAATGTCTCGGCGGCTGTTGGCACTTTACAGGCATAGGGGGGCGATCTTGAAGACTTCACCGTGTTTATCGGTTGGGATCCGTCGGTGTAAGGGCGGGACATAAAGGGCGCTTTCTCATACGCACACGCATTTGATAGGCGATTGCCCTCTAGTCCTTGCGTTAAGGAGAAGGTATCAGCGGATCTGTGCGACTGCCGTTGGGATCCATTAATTAATTCCCTTGCGGGCTCTGCGCTCTGGTCCTTGCGTTAAGGGAGGTCTTTGCGAATCTGTTCGATTGTTTTTGGAATACATACAGTAATTCCCTTGCGGCCGCCTGCACGCCTTGGCAGACGGATCGGTTTAGTATCCGGTGAATGAAAGTGAAAATGCGATCTACCATGTGCGCTACTTGAGAGGTTGGTTCGCTGGGAGGGCGTGTAGAGGGGAGAGAAGGGGGGGGGGAGGATTATGTGCAACAGTTGCTCGTCCCTTGGCACCAGCTCTGCGTTAGGGCATGGGAACGGCATGGATGCAGCAGAAGGGAGGACAGAGGTTCAGGATTCCAATCCGGGTAGTGATGGAATCGCAGGTGAGGGGAGCGTGCGTGATGGAGGAAGATCGTCGTCATCGGGTGGCAGCGGGTATCGCAGACGTTCACGGAGGGGAAAGAAACGTCGTGGAGGCATTTGGGAGGAGAGTGAGGTGGAAGAACGGCAGCGTTTGAAAGAGTTTTGGCTTGGCCTTACCGACGACGAGAGGCGATCTCTGGTCAAGATCGAGAAAGAGGCGATCCTTCGCGAGATGAGAGAGCAACAGAGGCATATTTGCTCGTGCACAGTCTGCGGTCGAAGGAGGACAGTTCTTGAAGAGGAGCTTGGTATGCTTTACGATGCGTACTACGAAGAGCTAGAGTTTCCGGGGAGAACAGCGGCAGCTGCGGCGGAGAGGACGCGCAGGCTTTCGGCTGCAGCGACGGGGAGTTCGGCGGCGGGAAGCGGGGACAATGGCGCGGGAGTGGGGGGGAGCGCGGTGGCTGCCGCGCAGACAGGTACGAACGTATCCTCGGCGAATGGGGATGTCGAGGCCGGAGATGCCGAGGAAGAGGAAGAGGATGGGTTCAATCTGTCAAAGAGTCTGATGGTGAAAGACGGGATACTGACTGTGGCGGATGATCTGTTGAAGAACGATGGGAGAAAGTTCTTCGCTTTGATGGAGAAACTAGCGGATCAGAGGTTGCCGAACGGTGAGGAGGAAATCGCGGAGGAGGAGTTTGGGTACACGGAAGAGTTTGATGAAGGACCGTTCAGTGAGGAGGACGAGGAGGTGATGGAAGAGCAGAGGATCGAGGAAGGAAGGCGGATGTTTCAGATGTTCGCCGCGAAAATGTTCGAGCAGCGAGTACTGGCAGCGTACAGGGAGAAGGTGTCGCTGCAGAAGCAGGAGAAGCTGATAGAGGAGGAGGAGGAGGAAGAGAAGGCAGCGGCGGAAAGGCGGGAGAACAGGCTGAAACGAGAGAAGGAGAAGAAGCAGCGGCGGAAGCTTATGAAGCAGCAAATCGAGAGAGAGAAGGAGCGAAAGAGGTTGGAGAAGGAGCGAGAGGAGAAGGAGCAGCGAGAGAGGGAGAGAAGGGAGAAGGAGGAGAAGAGGAGGGAAAGGCAGAGACAGCGTGAGGGGGAAGATCGGAAAAAGCACGTTAGGACAAACGACGAGCAACAGAAGAGAGCCGTGTCAAAGAAAGACGATAAGAAGAAGAAGAGAGAGGATGCGAAGGTTTCTTCGCCGCAGGCCTCGCGGAACGTGGAGGGAACGTCAGGGGAGGAGGGGGAGTTGCAGGAAGAGGTATCACTGCAGCCGGAAGGAGGGGGAGGGAGAACGGGGGAAGGGGGGCCCGCGGAAGAAGGCGCAGATGGAGGACGAGGTGGAGCTGGCGGAGGACCACATGTTATGGGAGAAACAGATTGCAGGAATGATCACGACAAGAGAACGGAGCAGAATGAGGGGAAGCGAAACAATGAGCGGGAGCCGCAAGGTCTCGCAGAGAAGGTAGAGGAGGATGGGCGTTTGGAGGAAGAGAGCAAGACTGATGGACACGCCGATCAAGGTGACAGCAGAATTTCAGGAGCAGCGGAGAAAGGAAGGTCATGGAGTGGCAGTTGCGAAGATGGGTCAGGCGCGAAGGGGAACGGAAAGGTAATGGCACTGTAATGCATTGCAGATGTAGGGGAGATCGTCGAGTCCTTGAAGGGCCAAAACAACCTTTCCTGCCTCTCTTCCTGATCTGTTCGTTACTCGATGTCGACACGCCTCGTGTTTGCTAATCGGTCGGTTTCGTGAAACGTTAGAAAGTAAGAAAGAGCTGAGTGTATTGGGGTGTGTGTGTGTGAGAGAGAGAGAGAAGCAAGCGAGCGAGCGAGAGCGAGAGCGAGAGAGAGAGAGAGAGAGAGAGAGAGAGAGAGAGAGAGAGAGAGAGAGAGAGAGAGAGAGACGACTGTACCGCGCTTCAACTAGAGCATTGAAGTACAGGAAAAGGGAAAGGATGGGAAAGGGTTAGAGAGAGACCTGGAAGAGAGACGTGTCTATCACCTTTGTACGATAAGGAATCTTCCTGAATGCCATGAGATGAGTTCCAGGAACTCGCAGTACGAGTAGCACCCCGTTGAGTGGAGAGAGAGAGAGAGAGAGAGAGAGGGAGAGAGAACTCATTTCCTTCGCAATCAGCCTGTCTTGAGGCCTGAGATAATCGCCCTAGCCTTTTGTGGGCTGCAGGAAAAGGGAAAGGATGGGAAAGGGTTAGAGAGAGACCTGGAAGAGAGACGTGTTGATCATCTTTGTACGATAAGGAATCTTCCTGAATGCCATGAGGTGAGTTCCAGGAACTCGCAGTACGAGTAGCACCCCCGTTGAGTGGAGAGAGAGAGAGAGAGAGAGAGAGAGAGAGAGAGAGAGAACTCATTTCCTTCGCAATCAGCCTGTCTTGAGGCCTGAGATAATCGCCCTAGCCTTTTGTGGGCTGCGCTATATTTGCCAAGGATATTCTTACAGTAAGAATATGATTACCACATTAGTAATGGTGATCTGGTACTTTCAGGCTCCCATGTCTTGCCTGTAGTCAACGCTAGCTTCCTGCATATCGTGACAGGGTAGAGGGCGTAGGTATAGGAGGATCGAAGCATGTTTTTGGTTGTGGAGGAGGCACTACGTGTAACACGTTGCTGACATGAAAAGAGAGTGGAAGCGCACAAATCTAAATATAAGATGGGGAATTGTCCCAGAGCGAAGGAGAAGAGGGACAGATTGACTGCAGTCGATCGTCCATGATCGCGTTTCGTTCAGGTTGTGTTTTTCGTGTTTATACATTCCT
>BFEA01000183.1:598162-649049 GCA_003427395.1 Chara braunii
ACATTTAAGTCGTTTCTTTCTCTCTTATTTAAGTCGTCTCTGTCTCGGTTTCTCTCTCTCTCTCTTTCTCATTCTCTCTTTTTTTTTTCCTTTTTTTTGGCTTTTTTTTTTTTTTGACAACCATTCATGGAATTGGAAGAAAGTATTGTTGATGTATACAAATAAAACTTGCCTTAGTCGTTTGTTGGTATGCGATCTGATGTTCTACCTATTCATGGTTATGGAGATGATATTAACCCTTAGTTGCTAACATTTGTTAAATTCTGTTTTTCAATATTTTATGGTTTTTTGTGTTCATTCTTATACTGTTCTACTTATTCTCGAAAACCAACCAGGTGAGTATCCCTCAAAATATAGATATGAGATGTTCAAAAGCGGCTGAGATGAGTATCAAGTTTAAAACCAAAAAAATGGAGGCATAAATGTTTTGTGATGTTATAATGTTAATTTTATGAATAATTATAAAGGAAGAGTGCGAGGATCTGGGTCCTCGGCAGGCTTGAGGGGCCCCTGTCGCAAGAGCGCCCGCCCGAAGTGAAGGCGGGCCTAACAAATCACGAGAGGCCGTTTATTGTCAATTTTGCATTTGGGGGTCCAGGCAGTTTCGTCGCGGCAGTTGGTTGAAGGGAAACACAGGCTGAGCAGCGTGGCCCGCGGGTCCAGGCCTTCCAGGCCTTTCCAAAAGCTCAAGCCCTGGGCCAAATTCGCAGCCTCGTACACAGACAGTTGGGAGGCCCAACCGAATGAGGCCCAGTAGCTGCACCAGAGGCGCAACATCCTGGGGCCTATCAGAAGCTTATGGGCCCAGACCAGTCCATCCAGGTTGCCAAACGAAGCAGGCTCTTTACATATAGGAAAGAGCTCGTTGCCTGGCGAGGGCATTCAGGCACTTGCTGGCTGGCGGCAGCGCTGCTGGAGCGAAAGCTCGCGTGCTGGCTCCTGCGCACGTGCGGTCGTGTGGTGAAGCAGGGCGCTGCTGAGGGCAGCGCAATAGCCGAGCTCCATAGTTGGCTGTGGGCTTGGACATACAGTGAGGCGTAGGGGTGGTCTTCGGGTGTACAACAAAGGGAGACGTAGAGGAGAGTGAAGGGGGAGAGAAAAGGATGATGATGATGATGATGTGAGGGCACATACCTGGTATTGGCGATGGTTCTGCATGGGCGACATCTTCAAGTACTTCGGGTGCTGCTGACGTCAATAGCTGCATTGTTAATTCGTTGGCTAGTAGTAGCTGTGTAGGGAGTAGGCTGGGCGCCGAGCGCCAAGTAGGGAGATAGAGATTGGATACATATGTTGGTGGTGGTGAGAGCAAACTCTCATTGACATTAACTTTCAGTGCTACGATTCTCCATTGGTGTTATATTGGTGCAATGCTGCTTCCTGAACATTGTGTTACGATTTGGCTTTCAATAAGATTGTGCAATTTGAATATTGTCATCTCGCTTTTGTTCATTTTCCTTGCAAGAGTTTTGATAGTAAATTAAAAAAACAACAGTAAACTTAGGCCGTTTTTCAGTAAACGGTATCGATGGAAAGCAAAACATGCTCTAGAATATTCAAGGTACGTATGATTGGTCTACATGGGGCGCTGAAAATACTCAGGCGCTTATGTAAAGCAAATTAAGTGTAAATGGGAGGGGGGTCACACTATGTATTTCGAATGAATATTGGAGAAGGAACCAATTCGATAAGAATGAATAAAGCTCGCAATAAATGTAGGTTTTTTCCCAAGGCACCCGTGCTATCCCGAATGACCTCCTCTCGTCTAGACCCGTTCCAAAAAGTCATGTTCTCTACCCCTCTCACCAAAGTCGCCCAAGGAAAAGAGGAGAAGAAAGGTGAGGCGATCAACGGTTTGCCCGACCTCGATCGCTAAGAATGGTTCTTCTTGGATCCATGACCTTCAAGGCTGGCTGGGGAGAGGTGCGGCACGCCGCATAGACCCATTTATGGGGGTGGTGCAGTGTTGTTGCGGTGGAACCAACGCCTACTTCTGAGATCTGGGCCTCATGCTCAGGCGAGGAGAATGGGTATTACAAATTACTTCCTAGCGATCGGGGCTCGAAAAGGTCGGGGAAGATATTTTACCTTCTTCAAATCTTTTGTGGACGGATGATTGACTTAGGATACCCAAGGCTGATCGCAAGTAGGAGCCGCCTCGATTAATGTGGATTGGAGCCATTTTTTTTTTTGATCCAATGACAAGTTTATCGAAACAGGAAAGTGAGCCCTGCCAGAGAATGAGGTATGTATGACTCTATCGCATGGGACCTTGAAAAAACTAAGGGGCGTATAGGATTACAAATCAAACATAATAATCGAATGAGGCATAGCAACAAAATAGGAGGCGTCTTAATTAACCTAAATACGATTCCAAAGAAGTTCAGGTCCCAATTAAATGTTTGTGCAAACATGAAAGTGGACCAATACATTTATATTTGCACGAAGAAAGAAAATCGTATATTAATTAACATTAATTAACCTTAATGAACGCGCTAAAAATAAAATTAAATGAACTCGTTTCTTATTTTCTTTGATCTTCTGTGCTTCGCATTTCAGTTGTGTTCTATGTGTTGCACTACGTGTTCTTTGTTTTTCGTGTTTTTCTCTCTTTTTCATTTGACACTATATTACTCTTCTTTATATAAATACATTTATATATGGATGTTTTGAGCTGTGTTGTTTTCGTTCCGATTGTTTATGTGCATCTTATTCCTCCTATTCGTCGTGATGTGCCTAGGCACAAATACGTATGTATGTGCCCATTAATATGGTAGAGGACAAAGGTCCACATGACGATTCAACCAATAGTAATTTATCCACCGTTCCAACCTTCTCTTCACCTGCGGATAGGTCCTTGCATGTTTCGTGGAAGCGTCGTAAACGCCTTCGCCGTTGTGAAGTCGGTTTATCTTCGTTAGATTGCCCTTCTTCCTTATCCAACCATGGATTGGAATTGCGTATACGGTCGAATGTTACTCTCGATTGCTTTGCGAGTGAGACACCGATGTCATCACAACACGAACACCACAAACCCGGACCACCACTTTCCCGAAGTGGTCGAACCCGAAGGTCTTCACAATAGGCGGTAGGTGCTGCAAGTGAGGGGATTGCTCACAGGAGAGATAAAAGACCGATGATGACTCAAGATGATGGTCCTGATTGTTCTCCTGAAGAACAATGTAGTGATAAGTTTGTATCTTTTCAACAAACTATTCCATCGATGAATGAATTCACAAGCCTTGTACTTTTCGAAAGCACGAATAATGTTTGTGCGGATTGCATTAGTTGTCATGAAAATCTTTCTATGACCTTTCAAAGTGAACATCCGTTTGAAATTCGTACGGATGTTGCAATAAATGCAGATTCCGTTTTGATGGTTGAAATATCGGTTTTACTTGATGATTTTCCTTTGCATTCGGCACATGTGCACAATCGTTCATCATCGACATTGGCTACTGATGTCCGACAAAAATGTGTGGAGAGCAACCTTTTTTCCACTTTTGAAAAATGTTAATGCACATCCATCTTTTGCTGCCACGACCCAATCGAATTCGCCAAACACATTGATTAAAAAGTTTATTGGATCTCATAATCGACGGAGAATATTATTATTATGGAAATTGATTCGTTCAAGGCGCAACAGACGATACTGTATGTTGTTGATTCGACGACTGCATGCCGATGAAGTCGTGCGTCGTTTGGAACTTGGATCGTTGCCGGCGATGCCTTAATGTGTGTCATTGGGCTATGATGGAAGTGCATTAGTTGTCAAAGTACTGTAGAGGCTGGTGGAGGAACGAAACAAGTCGATGGAATGAATGTGAATGAACCATGTTCGACGCCACGTAAGATTTCAAAATGAAGGAAAAGTTTGGCAAGATGACCAAACTTTCATGTTAAACGCATGCGTGCATTGAGAGTTGCGGTTAAGAATCATAGGAGGATAGAAGATGTGCGTGCTCATAAAGATTTTGTGCGGGTTGCGAGCGAAGTTTGTTCGATGTGTATATCCTTCGAGAGATTAGAGCGAGCGGCTCTACGCAATCGACAAGTGCATCTTCTACTGCGAGACAATTGCGGAGTCGATCTTCTCGGGCGAGGCAGTCGTAAAGCCTTTCATCACGAGCGAGACAGTTGCAGAATCCATCCGTGAGAAATCGAAAATCAATGAATAATCGTGAAGACAGTGAGCCAAATAGTCGTGAGGAAGAAATAAATGATTCGCATGATGTTCCGACTCCTGATCTGAATGCACTCCCATAGGCACCTGTGGCAACAACGTATGTAGCTATTGAGAACATCGTAGCGATTCTGGTGAATGCTAGCACTGTTGAATCGGTCGACATCGGCATTCGAGATCCGTGTAAGCATTGTGGTGCTAAATTGTGGCATCATGAAAGTAAATGGACAAAGATGTGTTTCCAAAAAGGTACAAAACGTTGTCCTTTGTGAAGGTTCCCCGGAGTATGAGATTCTTTCCCTTTGGACGCCTTAAACTTTCGACGGTCGGTTCCTTCGAAACAATGCGAGGATAATTAATAATAGTTTATCCCTAGCATCCTCGCGGTTGAAGCAGCCGAGCGATGGTGTTCGAGGATTCCAGGGCCAACTTAGGGCTCAAGGTCCAATCTTTCATCATGTCGGTGCATTGGTTGTGGGGGAAGGGGAACGTTTTCATTTTGCACAACTATACTTGCACGATCCTCAACGTTTGGACGATGCGATTGATCAAAGGGTAGATTTCCTTAACTTACCTGCACGTACATCTGATGTCGAACTTGATCGAGCGACACGCATATTGAGAAGGTTTCACAAATTGCTACAAGAATGTAACAATTACGTGAAGAACTTTATGCCGGTTGCTGACCTTCCGCCGGAAGCGTTGAACGGGAGGAAGTTGGTGATAAATTCGGATGCCATGCCTGATGAGGAATATGCAAGGCGTTATAACCGTCCCATGGGCTTACATGAGGTGTGTTCTGATGGCCAATGAACTCCTTCGTCGTGAGCTCGAGAATCGTTTGCGTGCTCCTCTTCCGGGTGAGCAGCAGACCGTTGTGGTTTCAGAATGTTCTGGAGTGCACGACTGCTTAAGGTTTGTTTTACTTTTCTTGAAGGGAGTTCATAGTTGATCTGTCCGACGTGCCTCGAAAGCTGGATGGCTGCCAGGACGTAGTGCCAAGGAGTACTATGCATTTTACCTTCACGAGCGTGATGGTGAAAGACCTTGCCTCCTTTATGCAGCACGTCTCTTTTACGAGTTTTGTTGCATGGCTTACGCTAAAGTTGAATCCTTCCCCTTAAAATGGGTGAGATTCCACCAAAAAGAATTGCGCTCGGAATATTATCAAGATTTACGAGACGCTATGCAACAAAATCGACATGGTGAGGGTGTGGGGACAAAAGTGGTTTTACCGTCAACGTTCACTAGGGGGCCCCAATATATGAGTGAAAGATATCACGACAACATGACAATTGTGAGGCGATTCGGAAAGCCAAATTTTTTCATTACTATGACGTGCAACACTAACTGGTCGGAGATCAAACAAGACCTTTTGCCAGGTCAATGTCCTTACGACAAGTGGAATTTTTTTGCGCGAGTGTTCGAAGGTTATTTTGCACAACCGATTGATGAGATAAAGAACAAACGGATCTTTGGTAGGGTGAGTGGAATGTTGTATGTGGTGGAGTTTTAAAAAAGGGGTCTACCACACACACATATATTGATTATCCTGCATCCGAATGATAAAATTCGGGATGCGGATATTGTTGATAATGTGGTGTGTGTCGAGATTCCTCCGGAAGCGGAATTAAGAGAAAGGGTAGCCAAGTTCATGTTGCAGGGGATTTGCGGTGCGGGGAAACGCGACGCTTCGTGTACGTAGGACGGAGAATGCACAAAAGGGTTTTCGAAAGATTTCATTTCAACAACAACATTCAAAGACGAACATACGTACCCTTCGTATATGAGAAGGAAACCAAGTGACGGTGGTTTTACATTGTTCAAAATGATGTCATTTACGACGATCGACGTGTGGTCACGTATAACCCGTACTTGCTAATGAGGTTTAATTGTCACTTGAATGTTGAATATTGTGCTAACATCAAGGTGTGCAAGTACGTGTATAAGTATGTGTACAAAGGGTGTGATTGTGCTATGGTTTGCGAACAAGATAATAATGCCCCCATCGACGAGGTCAAATTGTATCAAGATATGTATGTAGTAGGTGCATGCAAAGGATGCTGGCGTCAATTTGAGTTCGACGTTGCAGAACCATGGCCCGCGGTCGAATGATTGCTCGTGCATCTCGAAAACATGAAAAAAATGCGATTCAAACTTGAGACTGAGCAGGACATTGTTTGAAATGGCCCCCGAGAACGAAATTGATGGTATGCATGGAACGTAACTCTTTGAACGAATGTGTTCTTAAAGAGGAGCTTCCTCTTTACGCAGAAATCGTTAGTACTCATGTGTGGGATAACAACATAAGAAGTGAAACAAAAGAAAGCGTGACCTTCACGGGGATCCCTTCGAAAAGATATCTTGACTGCATCACATGAGGATCACGAAAGGGGAACGATTCTATTTGCTGAACCATGAACATTCTCGTGGGGTGCGCTCTTTTGCCGAAATGCGTATGGTGGATGAAATCGAATACGATTCGTTTTGATCCGTGTGTCTTCGATTGGGCCTTTTGCAAACAGACGATGCATACGATCAATGCATAGACACAGCCGCTGCGCATTACAAACCTGAAGAAGTTCGTAAAATATTTGTTATGGTTCTTGCGTTTGGTACCGTGAACGATCCGATTCGTTTCTTGGAACGACGTTGGGATAAGTTGGGTGACGATTTCCAGTATCGGGCAGGTAATGAAATTGTTTCCCTCGAACATTTTGCAATCGCTAGTGTTATTCCATCTTGACCGTATTTTGCAAGAGTTTGGAAAGAGCATCCGTCAGTTCTGCCTTTATTATCCAACACCCGAGGGAGAAACAATTGTTGAGAACATAACCAAACATTATGAGAACAGAACAGCGTCCTCGATTTTAAACGACGAGTTGTCGTATAATCAGTTTCAAATGCAACGCAAATATGACTTTAATTTTCGACGTCTTCGTTTTCGTCAACGAGTGTTGGTGCAAGAGAAAAGACCGTTGCCTGCTTTTGTAGATGGACCGGCTGTAACAGGAAATACTTTTTGAATTAAAACGATTTTGGCGAGCATCAGGTCACGTTTTGCCATTGCACTGGCCGTCGCGTTTAGTGGTGTAGCGACGACTTTTTTTACGGGGGTCGAACGTTTCACTCAGGATTTCGCGCACCTTAAAAAACTGATAACACTCGTCCCTTCTTCATTCCGAAACAAAGTGATCTTGCGGAGCTTATCCGTTGTGCCGACTTGATTGTTTGGGATGAGGTTTAGATGAGTAACAAGTTTCACTTGGAAGCTCTTGATATTACGGTTTGGGGCCTCTGTAACAATGACGAGTCGTTTGGTGGGAAAGTTCTACTTCTAGCTGGGGATTTTAGACAAGTTTTGCCCGTTGTGAAACACGGATCGCGAACGCAACAAATTGATGCGTCCATAAAAATGTTTCCTTTGTGGAAACGTTTCGAGGTTCATCAACTGATTGAAAATATGCGAATCTTAAGCTTAGGGAATGATTAAATGACACGAATGTATGCCCACTTTTTGATGCGCATTGGGAATGGTGACCATCCTCGTGTTATTCCTAATGAACCTGCTCTGGTCAGATTGCCACGTGAGATTTGTACGGATAAATGAATTGATGAGTTGGTTTCAATAACGTTTGATGATGTGTCCAACCATGTGGGGAATGCCGAGTATTTCTTGCCTCGATTAATTCTATGCTATAATAATGACGATGCTGGTTCTGTTAACAATTGTGTTCTTGACGACTTCCCTAGGGAGGTGCGTGACCTTTTGAGCGTTGATTATCCTGATTCGGATGATATCGGGCTTGGTATTGAGCGGGAGTTCTTGAACTCTCTCGACGAAGTTAGCCTTCCACCTCACAAGCGGCGCTTAAAAATTGGTGTGCTTGTGATGCTTTTGCTACTGAAGAAGATCGTTAATGATGATTTGTTGGAAGTGACAATAATGCGCACGGGTAAAATAGCGCCGATCCCCAAGATTGATCTGACCAGCGATGGTGAGACAACTGGGTTCTAATGGTTTAGGAGGCAATGTCCAGTCCGTCTTGCTTTTGCTGTAACGCTTAACAAGTCACAAGGATAAACCGTATTGCTTTCCGGGGTTTGGCTACGCAAACTCGTTTTTGCGCATGACCAACTGTACGTTGCTTTATCGTGTGTTGGTCATCCCAACAACATCCGTGTTGCGTTGCTTGATAATAATTTTTTAACGAAGAATATTGTATATCATGAGTTTTTGGGATGAGTCTTTTTTTTTTTTTTTTTCATCGAGCCTTGGCATTCAAAATAATTTTGTCATATTCTTTCTTTGCAGGTGACTTTCGAATGCTGCATAAGTATGACACTCAAGCTAAGAGGAAAGCAATGGGAAACAACAATATCACTCAATATGATACGAATGTTACGTCAAAAGCTGGAACCGAATGGAGAGGTCGAAGAAAAGTGGAAATGATGAGAGGTCGGTTAATTTTGGAAGTGAACATCCTCGGGACGATCATCCTGTTCTTGGTGAGGTTGAACGTCGATGTTCGCAAGGGAATACCCTTAATGATGCTGAGAACATGNTTGGAAGTGAACATCCTCGGGACGATCATCCTGTTCTTGGTGAGGTTGAACGTCGATGTTCGCAAGGGAATACCCTTAATGATGCTGAGAACATGGTTGTGGAGAGGGGTGGAGATGATTGTCGTGTCGATGGGGATGGTTTGCGTAGAGGTCAGTCGGGTAGGCCTATTAACCTTACATTTGTCGATGATGGGGATGAAAACGTTACGGATGATTCAAACGAAGATTGTGTTGAATCTACATTCAAGAGGAGAAACAGTCGTGGTGCGAAAACTAAACTTTTGGATTCCCTCGAAGTGCCTGAGCCTACCTTGGATCTTAATTAGGTGGGATGACAACCTGTTGTTGATGAAACGGGGACTTGGATTATGAGAGCGCTGAATGCGCTCCCTGATGATGCACTTTCATCTGTTTCGTTTTGTGCATTGCTCGGTGGACGTGCACGTGTTCATGATTCGTGTTCGCAATCTCAACGCAGTGGACGTGAAAGAGATGTTTGCGCCACATCGCAACCACAAAATCCTCCGGGGGTTATTGTGGTGCCCGATGATAACGATGCACCCACAATCTGCACTACGAATCTGCGCGCTTACCTTGCTAGATGGTTAGAGGATGCGAAGAAGGTTGGTGCGTTTTGAAATGTTTGTCTAAAGTGCCTTAATCATAAAAGATGGACGAATATGGGACAACTTCCTGGAGTGGAAAAGAAACAAACTCACTGGTATACGGTTGGAACGACGATTCCATCTTCCAGACTCGTTGAATGTTTCGGATTTGGAGGCTTCTTCCATATTGCAATCAGTTTTGACTGATGATTTCGTGACTCTCTCTAATGAGGAGATTACTAGGATGACATTAGATTTGCCACATTGTTCGACAAAAGGGACTATTCCCCAATCCTTTCACAGATATGCAGGATTTGGCAGCTTCTCAAAAGGATTCCTCCCGTGGTTGCTTCTTCCATTCCTCGTTCCGCTCCGGTTCGTAGACTCCCCCTTCAAGCAGCATTTCCTCCAAATTTTGAACGTCTTGCGGGTTATGCTTCACCCTCCAATATGTCAACGTCGATTGTCACTACTTCTGTTGTTGTTTTTGCTTTGTCGGCAGCTACGACTACTCCGTCTCTTGTCAGTTGTGTTGTGCCCGCTCATACGCCATCAAGAGACCATCTGCACGTCCATCCAGGACCATTGCAAGAACCAAATTCTTCTAATTTTAACATTACCATCTATGACGCTGTTGAATCTATTGGTCAGAAAAAGACACTTGCGCACCTGTCCTATCTTGACAGTTCTCATAGGGTGCAAGATATTGTGGAAGCAGCAACGAAATTGAATACGAGTATGAACATTTGGAGATGTGTGGATGCTGTAATTCATCTCGATTACAATCGGCAAAGACAGGCTCGATTCGAAACTTTCGAGGAGTATCGTCGCAAATTGTTGCAACGAGTTTCTGTTCGTGAGCTTTGCAAGACTATCGTTCCAGTGAAGGAAGTTGATTGGTCTTATGAGAGAGATAGGAAGACAAAGATGTTGATTGGGCGGTTGTCCAGACGTTGCCTTAATGGCAAATTTTTAGATGGTCGTCTTCGGTTTCAGTTACGTAATTGCCCCTACAAGAGAGATGGGAAGGGAAAAACGAATAAATAAGGGGAGAGAGAGAGAGAGAGAGAGAGAGATATTGATTCCACTACGCAATAATTGTGCCTTGATCATACTGCGGCCACTTGCTTGCTATAATGAAACGAAAAATCTTTATATCAAACATTTTTTCTTTTATACTCGTGTTCGTTTTTTTTATTCTTTTGCTCTTTGGTTGCTCCTCTCTCTCTCTCTCTCTCTCTCTCTCTCTTAATATCTCTCTCTCCCTCTTAATCTCTCTCTCTCTCTCTATATATCTTTTTTTTCTTTTTTCTTTCTTTGTCTATCTTTGTCTCTCCTCGCCCTTTCTCTTACTTTTTTTTTTTTTTTTCCTATTTGTCATTTTTTTCATTCGTGAATTAAACTCGGACTTCGTAGCCCGTTACTCTTATTTCTGCGGGTGTGGCCCGCACCGTCCGCTTCGCGGGCGCTTAGCTAGTATATATATATATATATATATATATATATATATATATATACGGTGAATGAGTCGGTGAAACTCCGACGAAACAGTTTGTCACAGCCCCTCGTTTGTTGTCCTCTTTTCCCTCTCTGCCTACGGTTTACCGGGCAGTTCTATTTGACGATATATATATATATACGGTGTACTGGGCAACTCTGTTTGACGATATATATGTTTGATGATGTATATGTTTTGTACGTTCTATATTTCAGTTTAGACTCTTTAGAATATATGTTGCACACTCAGCTTTCATTCGTCATTTCACGTCACTCCACGATAGTTTTTTGTTTCTGTTGGCCCACCAGGCCTCCCCCTCCTGGTGCTCTATTTGACGTTGGCCGAACGAACGGCCCAGGGTCAGTACTCGCATGTGAAAAGCAGTGAACAGTAACGACCTGTTGGACTCGTGGCTTAAGCACTACGTGTGTCGACAGCGGCTAGGTCACACACAGTTAACCACACACACACGAGAAGCCCGACCATGCTGTATGCCCAGAGGATATAGTATTGCGGCTGTCCTTAAACCACCAGTACCCCGCCCAGGCAAAAAAATATGATCTTCTAAATTCATGGAAGGTTTGTGCAGGCCTGGTGGAGGCTTGGTAGAGCCTCGGACAGGCTCTGCAGGCCTGGTGGAGGCTTGGTAGAGCCTCGGACAGGCGTTGGTGGTCGACCATTTTGAAAACAAAAACGAGCGACCAGATCATCACAAAAAAAAACAGAAATGGCAAAAAAAAAAAAAAACAGGGAAAAGAGAAAAAGAAAAACGAACCGCCTTTCAACAAGGCACGGATGATAGCGTCAAGTTCGTAACTGTGGCCACCCAACACTCACACAGGTAACTCAAGAAATGGGGGCTCGCTCCACTACTCTTGACAAGACAAAAATCATGGCGGTGTATCTTTCCATGTTCCACGAAAAAAACACTCTGGTTTTGCGGATTCGAGAGCAGTGGTGCGAAGCCCATGCTAAAAAAAAAATTAAAAAAAAAATTAAAAAAAATGGAAAGATACGGCGGCACATTTTTTGTCGTTTGTGCATGTGGTGAGTGGCAACACTGTTGTTCCCTTGTGGACAACGGGAATGAATCTTGACATATTTGGTGAGTGACAACATTCCTGTTCCCTTATGGACAACGAGAATGAATCTTGACCTATTTTGCCGAAGATATAGAGAAGGTTAGCATGGCCTTGGGGCAACTATGAAACGCATAAATAAAGAAATGGTAAGGAGAAAAAAAAAGATTGAACGTTTTTTGTCGTTTGTGCATTTGGTGCTTGTTATAGCAAGGCCCCTCGTCCTCCACGATCTGCCTGGAGCACTGCTGTCCCCTTGTGGACAACGGGAATGAATCTTGACCTATTTTGCGGATGATACAGAGAAGGTTAGTATGGCCTTGGGGCAACTATGAAATGCATAAATAGAGAAATGGTCAGACAAAAAAAAAAAAAGATTCGATGGTTTTTGTCGTTTGTGCATCTGGTGCTTGGTATAGCAACGCCCCTCGTCCTTCTTGATCTGCATGGGGACGTGCTGAACTTCAGTCCCAATAAGAATGAATCTTCTATTAGTCCTTGGAGAGGTACAAAAAATATTAGCAAGGCCTTGCACATCCTCATCTACTGGCAGCCCGACACCCACGGCGCTGAGGCTCTGGCAGCGTTGGCCGCACAATGGGGAAAAGAGAAAACGTGCAGGGGAAAAAGAAGGACGAAGGGGTAAAAATGGAAAGCACCACCCTAGAAGTATCAGTTCCCCGCATTGAAGGATCGGTAGCCTGCTATATCTCGACTGGTCACCAACTACTTTCACCTACAACAAACAGGTTCGGCAGCTTGCCAGAAAAAGGTTTGAGAAGGTGGCTCGGAAGGTACTGGTGGTTTAAAGCACCAGTACATGGCCCCAGCCAAGTTGAGAGTCCAATTGAGCCTCTCCTAAAAATGAGGAGGCTTGCGCACCGTCGATAAAATAGATCGACGGTGGGCAGCCTCCGAAAGGTGCCCGCGGCCGATGGCTGGCACGGACTTGAAAGGCATTACACGATGCAAACCCCAAATTCGAATTTCAGGGTAAAGGGAGGCCAAGTCGGCCAGTTCATAAAGGTCACAGTTGGGTACCTTAGGAATCAAGTACAACAGGCACCCGATGAACAGTCTCATCCCAGAGGGAAAGTTTGCGTTCTATAAGCAAAAGTCACGTCTCATATTGAAAACTCATATCCCACAGGCGAAGGACACTTCTCCCCTGGCAAAACTTGTCTCAGGGGCAAGGGTTACATTCCACAATCAAAAGTCATGTGCCATAGGTGCGAAGTCGTGACTCACAGACTCGAGCAGCAACGCACCAATGAAAATTCGGGAAAGTACCAGGCCGTGACATTCTGAAGTCAATATAAGGACTGGCGAGCCACATTTGAGCGGAGAATGCTCATTCGTGAGAAGTGTAGAGGTGCTGCTGAAGCGCTTGTGCGCTATGTACAAGTGGCATGGGCGAAAGCACTGCTGGGCAGTGCCGTCCTGAGAGGGAAGGCTGCCATAGCCGCATAGCTAGTAGGAGAAGACGTAGCTGATTAGTAGCGGATGTATTCATAGTTAAGATTCTCCAAGGAGAGAGAGAGAGAGAGAGAGAGAGAGAGAGAGAGAGAGAGAGAGAGAGAGTCACCTACCTTAGATGAAGATTCTGGTATTGGGTTGCTGAACTCTGCGCTGTTTAGCGCTTGGTGTTGGAACTCCGAAACTATTTAATATGATAAGTTATTGGAAATTTCTAAGTTGCGCATATATGGACTCCAGTTTGGTTCTCGTGTGACCTCTTAATGTGTGTGTGTGCTCAAGGTGTCCAGCAGTGAGGCTCAATGGAATTGGTATCAGAGCAAGTACTTCCTGCATCCGCCGGTGATGAACGATGGCAGGATTAAGGTTGGCGAGGGTAGATTTGGATTTTGACATTGGGGCTGAGGGCCGAAGAAGAAGTGGCCAGGTTGGGGGATGATGATTACTTTATCGACATGCAAGGAGTGTTGAGGATCTTCATCAAAGGAATGGTCACAAGTGAAGTGCATCGCCCCCCTATGCCCTGCATTTGCTTTTGATGAATGAATGAGTGTCATGGTACCTTCACACATCTTGGTGTTCTTGCTGCTGGACAAGAACACATGATGACATATTTGATTTTGTCTCGAGTCAGCATGTGGTTAGACACATGTGTATGAAGTAGGTTGTGTGTAGGATAGAAGCTCGGCAGTTGGATGCATCACCCGTAAAGGAGGGAGCATGGGCATGAGTGGCGAGTGCTCGTAAAACAACTCTCTAGCCCTAAGACCGGTATTGACTGACATGCGATCTAACCAGAGTTGACGCAGTGAGGAGCTATAAGACTTGAGAGCAAACCTTCAGATCCTGGTGGGGACGACATCCTGACTGCGTCGTTAAAGAATTCCTATGGTCCATGTAGGCCGACCTTAAGGTGCTGGTTGCCCACCAGCCTGGCAGGGTAGATGTAGTGACAATGTGGGAGGGGAATAACTGAGGTCAGACTCCAATCTAGATTAGGTAGTTTAAGTGTTGAGGGTGAGGTCTACGTGGTGAGGAGGTGACCATGGATGACTACCCGATGTTCGCTATGTTGACGCTGTCTGAGTTATGGGGTCCCCTTCTTCAATTTTTGCTTCCGCTAGGTTTCCACCGGGCATGCGACCACACAACCATATACAACAGATCAGCAGGCAAAAATTTATCGGAAGCTGGCGTAGAAGAAGAAAGAGGAGGAGAAAAAGAGAAAGGAGGAGGAAGTTAAAGAGAAGATGGAGAAAGAGATGAAGAAGAGAAGTTGAAGAAGAAGAGGAAGAAGGGGGAGGAGGAGGAGGATGAACTTCACCAAAAGTTGCTTTTGATTCAAGAGAAGAAGGGTGAACTTAACCAAAAGTTGCTGGCCGCGAGAAGAAAAGAATTTGAGGAGAAGATAAGACTGAAAGAGGAAGGGAAGAGACTCTAGGGGTTGCTGAAGGTGCAGAAAGGGAAGCAAGTAGAAATTGAGGAACATTGGAACCTTCTGATCGACACTTTGCTGCAAACCACCCAGGAATTCTCTGCATATCAACAAGTCGTTGGAAAGGTAAAACAAAACCAGGAGTTTAAGGGCATTTTGAACAGCTACCTAAGTGTATCATCTAGCCAATTGGATAATAGGGCCCTATGATATGCATGCCAATTACACGATATCTTTACTTAGAATTTGACTAACACCATTGCTGCAATTAAGATAGGTGGCAGTGGCGGAGGTGGAGATGGTGGCGATGATGGGGATGATGACAAGAAAGGAAAAGGTCCCAGAATGGATGGAGAAAGAAAAATGAGGAAGGCAAGTTCGAGGGAGGAGAACGAAGGGAGAACATGAAGGTAAAACTCTTTTGGACATACGCTGGGAAGGAGGAGAGCACTTTTCATTGGGAGGCAGTGATGGACACGTACGTGTATGCGCAGTTGATTCCATATTGAGACCGCGTACTGATGGCAAGTTCGTGCTTATGGGGAGACGCAACAAGCTTCGCTCTTTCGTTAGTGAAGGAAGTTGAATGCACCTTGATGATACAATACTCGCAACGCACTAGAATTGAGGACTTCTTTAAGGCCTTGAAGGACTGCTTCGAGGATAAGAATTTAGCTCGTCGTACTGAGTCCCTCATCCTTAAGATTAGCGATCGCAAGTGGAAGAGTGCGTCGGCACTCGAGACCACTATGGACGAGCCGCTGCAGTGTCCAAAACGTGGATTGACTGCCGCTCCGATCTTGAACAATTTCACTTGAGCGCTGCTAGGGCCCCTTAACAAGATAGTTGTAGACCATGCCGGGTGTCTGCAAGAGGCAAACTATTGCCACTATTGAAAGGATCTGCAGGCCGATAAGAGATGGAAGAATAAGACTATATCCGGCAACATAGAGGGGAAGGAAAATTTGTTGGTTATCTTTGAAGGAGGTGTAAAGTCCTTACCCTACGACCAGATAAACTATGGTCTAGATGTGGATAACAACAGCCAAGTAGCCCGGGGAAGGGACTATGTGGCAGTTGCAGTCCTTGGGGGAGGGCGACAAGGTGAAGGCCGAGGTTGGAGGCCAAGGCCGAGGTGGAGGCCGAGAACCCGCTGCCCGGAGGGGGTGTGTAGGCGGGTAGGCAGGGGTTATGGTCCTTCGCAAGGTGGTAGAGGTTCTCCATTCATAGGGGTTAGCGGTAGAGGTAGAAATTGGTGGCCGTACCCATCACACCTAAACCTTGGGAAGAGATGGGTTTAGACAAGGATGTTTGGGAAAACCGTCGTTAAGGCCCACCAGTGTTTTCAGTGTGGTGACGCCGACCACATAGTTCCCTTCTGTCCAAAATACATATACCCAAAAGGGAACACGAACTAGAGGTCGCAGTTGCTTTTATATGGCCTTCAGGGGTTATGGTCCTTCGCAAGGTGGTAGAGGTTCTCCCTTCATAGGGGTTAGAGGTAGAGGTAGAAATTGGCGGTAACCAACACACCTAAACCTTGGGAAGAGATGGGTATAGACGAGGATGTTTGGGAAAGCCGTCGTTAAGGCCCACCAATGTTTTTAGTGTGGTGGCCCCGACCACATAGTTCCCTTTTGTCCAAAATACATATACCCAAAAGGGAACAACCACTAGAGGTTGCAGGTGCTTCTATAGGGCCTTCAGACTCAGACAAGACGACAAAACCGCGCGCTGAAAAGGCATCCTCCTGTACAAAGATCCCAATTGCAAAGGCTGATGTAGGCCCCCGCCTAGCTAGCTATCTAGAGGTTGCTTATGTTAGGACCTCTCTGGCAGACTCCTTCGCAAGCATTGGTGATGAACTGATCACTTGTTGCCATGCTTTGGCCGAAATGAAGAAGTCAAGAGGGCAGCTAATAATAGCCGATGTAGAGGTGAGTAGAGAAAGAATAGGCGCTTCGGTAGACAGTGGGTCAACGCGCATTTATACAAGTCGAAGAGGGTTGCAAAAGATGCACCTAGGTATGAAAGTGAAAAAGTTAGATGAGCCAGTGATAGTAAATTGACCAATGATAGAGAGATGATAGTATGTGAGTATGTAGAAGGGGTTAAACCACCGCTACCTCCGAGCCTGTTTTCGGTGATCTTGAATTTCACTGCGCATCGAGTTTTGTTGAACCTGGGTCCCATTGTATTCTCTTTTCTGGCACCCGTTGGAAAAAAAAAAAAAAAAAAAAAAAAGAAGGAAAAAAGCAAAGATGTGAAGGACATGAAAGTGTATACAGAACATTAGGTACACATGAGAGTCTGGCAAAGGGCGTTACTGCCCTCAGCAAAACAAGGCAATAAGGGAAAAAAAAAGGAAGGAAAAAAAACAACAATTCTGTTACATGCCCAGTTGGGCAATGTATGTATAGCCAAGGATCCGCAATGTGATAAAAAGGACTGAACGGACAATGTAGTGTTAGTGGAATCTCAACAAGCAATGTACATCCTGATACATACAAAATGGCACCTTGTAGCGCAGTGGAAGACTTAGATATAAGCCCTGACCTGACCGAGACTGACCTCTCTCACGTAGTACAAGACAGCGCAGCGGAATGCTAGAATACCAATGACTAGCCCAATCAATGTCGCAATGCAGACCAAACATACATCATCCTCGTCACCAGGTGTGAAGGGGGCCTAGCGCTACACAGGAAGAATGCGCCAGGTCCAGACCATACACAGACGAGGAGGGGATCAGACGAAGAAGAGGGGGAAGATGGGAATGTCGTCAACACCAAGTCTTCGGTACAAGTCCTAGATAATATCCCTTGTCAAATGTCTGAAGCCCAATGTCGAGTCTGGATCCAAATGTCACCAACACATCTCTCTCGTAGTCTGCTGATGCAGTGGAGTCAGGTAGCGAGAGGGTGAGGGGGAGATGGTGGACTGAGAGGAGGAAGAAGAAGAACACTCTCTCTCTCTCTCTCATGTGCCAGGCACTAACCTGTGAAGATGGCGCTGTGCTGCAGGTACCTCGACGCCGAGCTGGAGCTATGGCGCTGCAGGTAAGTCTCCCTGGCCTCCGCCTAATCTCTATCTCTCTCCAGTGCTACTCTTAACTCCTAATAGCGCCCAACGCTGAAGACTACTGCTAACGCTACTACTACTGCAGCGCTCCTCCAGAGTGCTGCTGCCGAATTCTGAAGACTACCTCCTGCCTCCTGAACTGCACGTGAAGTGCTTGGGAAGTCCCTATGAACTAACTGCAGCCTGCAGGGCGGGCCAGTCTTATATAGTGGTGGCCCGTCCAGGAGGCTTCTCTTGCCAATGCCAAACGTGCCAGACCCCAGCGTTGAAGTTCAAACAAAGATTGTCTTGAAAGCAGGCCCAAAATGGCCTGTGCTAAAACCAGACACCCCCAATCTTTGCGCCCATTCAGACATTTCCAATCCTTGCTTGTTGGAAGTAGAGGTGCACCATTTCAGTGCAGTCCTCTCCAAACGAGCAAGGATGGCACTCATCTTCACATCCTCATCACATTTGAACCCACGCAGGTAGGTTCTTTGTGCAGTGACCCAGTTTGACACATCCACCTTTGGGTCCTCTCCAGAGACCATGCAGTGACCCAGTCCGGCACATCCACCTTTGGGTCCTCTCCAGAGAACATGGGTGGAGGGGTCAGCTTGGGCCGCTGCTGATCAAATGGACCTGAGGGTTGTGAGGTGGCTGTTGATTGGGGTGTAGAGACTGGGGATGTGGGTCTGGATTGTGGGGGTTGTCGGGGTCCCACTTTGGGACTCCCAAGAGATGGAGGAATGACCAGGGTAGGTGGAATCTGCAGATGAGTAAAGAGGCGATCCAGTTTGGAGGAGATGTCATCCAACTTTTTTGTGTGCGTTGACATCCTGTCCTCCAGACTGGGGATCCTCACATCCCAGTTAGTAAAATAAGACCGGTGAATATCATCCTGTAAGAGAATGAACTCAACCATGTCCTTATTGTACTGACGGGAAGTGCCACTCACCCTGCTCTTCTCTATGTCTGACAATAGTTCTCGCCTCCTGGTTTCTTTCCTATCAGCCTCCTCCTTGCGCTTCAGCTCAGCCTTCAGAGCCTGAACTGCTTCTGTCTGTTTGCGGAGTTTTTCCTCCTCAGCCAGCAGTTCAGCCTCTGAAGGGGAGAGAGGAAGCTGAGGCTTCACCTCAGAAGCTTCTCCTTTCTCAGTGCCATACATTTTGCAATTCCCACAAAGCAGAGAAAAATAAAATAAAAATAAAATAAAAATAGAATAAAAATAAAATAAGAGACAAAGAAAGAAGTCAACAGTAATTGGGTTTTCCCTTCAGTACGTGCCCAATTGCTGTCACCTGATTGAGGAAAGAAGTTGGTTCGTATTAGTAGGCAAGTGCTCAGTCTCTGCTGACTGGGGTCAGTTTAGAGTCCACTCAACAAAAGTCAATTTCACAATTTTTCACTCACTCCCTGACACATCAATTGAGTGCAATTACGGCAAATCCTGTATTAAACCACCAGTACCTACCGGTTGTCAAGGCCCGTGGCTCAGGCTACCGGTAGCCCGGTCATTGCCGAGCCTTGGACAACCGGTAGTACACAACGGGGGAAAAAAAAAAAAAAACACAGAAAAACATACAACATTCTGCAAAAAAAAACAAAAACAAAAAAAAGGAAACGAGACATGCCCAACGAGAATGAATCTTCCTCAATAAAGAGGGAGATTCATCCTCGTGAGAGAGAGAGAGAGAGGGCGTCAGCCAGTGTCTGACGCCGAGTTTGGTGCACCAAACTCGGCGTCAGACACTGGCTGGCGCTCTCTCTCTCTCTCTCTCTCTCTCTCTCTCTCTCGTAGAAACGAGAATGAATCTTCCGCGTTATCAAGGAAGATTCATTCTTGTTTCTAAGAGAGAGAACCAAACTCGGCGTCAGAAACTGGCTGACGCCCTCTCTCTCTCTCTCTCGCTCGTTCTTCCCCCCCTTCCCCCGCCCCGCCGTGCCTGTTTGTTTCAGGCTGTTACTTTTCATTTTGGTCGTCGTTTTTTTTTTTTTTGTTTGTTTTTTTGGACCCCGTTTTTTGGGGACTACCGGTCGCACGCCGGTGGGTACCCCGCGCGACGCGGCGCGTTAACGGCTGTGTCAATTTCTTCAAGCAGGGAGAGGTATTGGTGGCTTAATAATTTTCAGGATGCAGTCCTGGACTGGTTAGTAGTAGACAGGCAGAGGGACTATAAGTGACTGACAGACAGCAACAAATGACCAAGATGCAACGATTTACTGTGTCTGCTATTTTTAGACTTATCTTACGGCTCCACCACTGTATGATCTTGTATGTGTGAGGAACAAGCCCTCAAGGGGCCCTATCAGACATCGCATTGTTCTGGGCTAAGGCCCCCAGCAAGCCAAGTGCCCACCCTAAGTGAAGGCAGGCCTGAATATTCGTCAAAGGCAAAATTCGACATTTTCATATGTGGGTATTCAGGCTCTTGCAGCATGCCAGTTGGTTGGGAAGACGCTTGAGCCTCACAGTGCTGCGTCATACAGTTGGCCCAGGCCTTGACAGTTGCGCCTGGGCACACATACACAAAGGCAGGGCCGATACATTGGGAAGCAGGCCTTCGGCCTTTCCAAAAGCAGTAGTGCCAACGCACCTGCCTGGAAGCCCTGCGCAACCCAAGTCCAGAGACTCAGGCCTTGCCTAACTGCGAAGGGCCCAGACCCTCAACTGTAGTCTTGGACCTGGGCGCAGGGTCTGGGACACAACCGGAAGCTGCTGGAATTTTCCAGCCAAGCCACACGCAGCATCGAAGAGGCTGCCACTTCCACAAAAGGAAGAGAGAAGCCAAGGCCAGGCATTCTCGCCAGCGCTGGCAATGCGGAAGTGCTGCTGCTCTCTCGCTTGATGCTGCGCTGCTGCCAAGGGCGCTGACGGGCGCGAGAGGTGAAGTGGGGCGCTGCAGGGCAGCGGGGCGCAGGCAGCCATAGCCGGGCTGCTGGGTGCCAGGGGGTACAGCGGATGATCGGGTGGTCTTCAGGGAAGGAGGCACTGTGTGGGGTAATCAAGGTCTGATTGAGGGTGACGAGTTAAGTACCTGGTACATGAAGAGAGGTCGGCAATGGTGTTGGCAGTCATGTACATTGGTCTTCGAGAGTCGAAGTGATCCTGTTGCGTGAGCCGGCTGTAGGTAGGCTAGTCAGGTAGAGTAGGCTGGGCGCCGAGCGCCAGACAGGAGAGAGCGACTTTGGATACTGTGTTGGTGTGGCCTACGGGCTTGGACATTGGCTCATTACTTCATTGTATTGCTCTATATGGATGGTTTTCTTGGTGCATTTGTACTCTCTGCTTGGGACACGACTACTGGTTCAGCTGTGTGATTTCACAACTTGGCTTTATGTATATCGCTCACACTCATATTCCTTGCATATGCCATACCCGGGGTATGGCGAATTACAGATTTCCCTGTAACTGACTCGAAACATTAAATCTGACCGTGGGATTTCAGACACAGACTAAACACTGAATCGCGATTTACCAGGGACTGACAGAACTAAATTCGGACAGACAGAACCAAAGTTATGACTAACCCTAGTATGACCCTGAACAATCCAATTCACAGTGTAATATGAATCGCAATACTGTAAAGCAGTCACAGATGAAAGTTGAGTCAAAGAGAGGGTCAAACAGGGTTAGTGGAAGTCAAAGAAGATAGGTAGGGGAAATTGGCTATGGCTGTCTCACAGTCTGAATTTCGATTTTCAACTGTCCACCGACTGACAGGCCAAATTTCGCTAATCTAAAAATAGCCCCAGAATCGTCACACGGAGTAGAGTAAGGAACACACTTACTTCAGGGATATCTCTGAAGGGGATGAGTGAAACCCTGGCTATGGCTGTCTCCTGAGATCCATCTCGCCACTTTCTTCTCCTGGCAATACCCAGTGTTCCCACGTACAGAATCCACTGAAACTTGGTGATCCTGTAGGTCTCCCTATTGTGCTTCACCCCTCACTGACAGATTCAGTGAGTCAGGACTCCCAGATGCCAAAACTGATAACCTCAGTGCAGCACAACTCCAATCAACCCTGCGCTGCTTGGGAATTGGGGATCCTGACCCAATCCAAAAATCGCAACACCCTGGGGGTCACTTCCTTGCAAATCGCCAGTCTCAGATGAATAGCAAGGCTAAAAATAGCCTCTTGAGAGCCTCCCATGCCTCTGAGTACCAATCGCCACTCACTACTGTACAACCCTGAGCAGGAGTGAATCACCCTCTGGCCAGTACCTCTCGCCAGACACTTGCCACCACCACCACCCTTACTGTCGCCAACACAGAAGATGATAAATCGCCATGAAGTTAAACTCCAGTGTCTCGCCAGATGATGGTAGTCGCTCCAACTCATCAATTACTCCACTAACTGAATCCAATTGCTCCGATACCAACTGTTCTGATCCTGGTTGCTTGTTGTCAGACGACCAACACTCGCTCACATAGACTTCCAGGTATGCCCATACATACACAGAAGGAAGGGGAGAGGATGGGAGTATCACATCGCACAGGGAGATAGAAACACAGCGGAAGACTTGACCGTGCGATATGACAGAGTACACTGAAAGTGCAATTCACTCCACAGAATCCTCACAACCAGTCCCATAGGCTCTTCTGAATCTAGTGGTAGCCCGGGTCTGCTATTCGCAGTTAGGGTAGCTGTAGGAAATTCGTATTAGTACGGGCCTGCAATTTTCCCAAATTTACAGATATGTCCCTCACGAATTTTCCCAGAGGCAGATCTCTCGGTTAGCCCTCAGCCAAACAAAATAGCAAATCTATCCTATGTTACAGCCTCGGGTCGACGGGTTGCAGGCTGAAGAATCAGCGAGTCATTGCAGTCATATGCTCTGGCCATGGTCATATGCTTTGGCCATGGTCATATGCCTCTGTTTGGGAGCATGTGAGGTGGTGGGGATCGTGAACGGGAAGTGGAAAGCACTGGGGAATGACAAATGGGAAGAGGAAAGGGCACTAAAGTACCCATAGTGTTTTCACTGTTTTGTTCTTTCCCCCCATTTGACAAATAGGCTGCAGAAGTGCAGAAAGAGTCCGTGCTCGGAAACGGATTGTGAAGAATGCTCGTACTTTGTGAGATCTGTTAAAATTGGAACGATACAGAGAAGATTAGAATGGCCGCTGTGCAAGGATGACAAGTGCCATAAACTGAGAAATGGTCCAATTAAAAAATTACAAAAGATTATTGTGAAGAATGTCGGGAGTTGAATTATTGCTGACACTGGTCTTTTCAAAGCCGAACAACTGGGAATATGCCAGCTCGATGCTGGAAGTCGCCTACTCCCATCAACCAGCCCGCTGTTCGTTTTTGGAGAGCGTCATCATAGCGTTATGATATCATGATGCTGCACAAGAGAAAGACGTCCCCCAAAAGACAAGGGAACTACAAACAACGGGTAAGCAACTAGCATCAGGAAAAGAGCAATTGTCCCTTCAACTTCTTTGACTTTCCTCCCTTTTTTTCAAAAGGGAAGCAAAAAATACTCTCAATACGAACCCAGTGTTGTGGCTGAACAGTTGCATGCAGAACTGTTGGTGAACGGATGGCGAAGTCGAATTGTGATGGATGATTAGAGTATATTGGGGGATATGCTCTTTATAAGAAGAGTACCGAGGAATTCTCGGAAGCCATCGTTTGATCATTGATGAACAACGTAATTGAGCTTCTAACTAGGACTTTTTTTACTAAGCTGTGGACGTACTTGCAGTCACATTCATCCAGATCGGGCCATAATTGCAGTCAGATACATTTAGAAAAGTCCCGGTGTGTGTGAGAATCCCCTAAGGCAAGTCCTAGCATCAAGGTAAGGTTGATGGCATCTGGAAAAAAAAACAGCGTGAAACCACACAGAGGGAGGGAAGGATGTTGCATCTGATTCCATTTAGGAGAGCTTTGCAGGGTGGTTGCTTATGTTGACGTGTTGAAATGGTGCTGAACGATGTTGTGAATGTGCAGAGTGGGTGATGCAGATGGCTCGGTGCCAGCAGAACCCGTCATTTTTGCCCTGGCCCCACTGGAACCTAGTAAAATGCAGTCGAATGGATGCTTTATGTGCGGCAATTCAAAGGCATCTGTTCAGCTATTTCCATGCAGCCATGTCACTTGCTTCCGGTGCACAAGAGAACTCCAGCTGAATGTGCTGCCCGATAGTTTGACTTCGAAAGGTGGATGGAAACTGCATTCGCAAATCCAGTCTCTGAGAGGTAGCTTTTCTTCATGCCCCATTTGCCGACATGTCCTAGGAGGAGGTGATCAAGGAGGAAATGGTTCGAAAATTGCGAAAGCTAACAGCAGTCATGGACTTGGCGACCGCGTGGATACTTCTAGCTCAGGAAGGCCACAGGATGGCCGGATTGAAGTAGTAGCTGGGTTGAGTGGTGGGGAGTGTGGTGGAGGTGGAGTACTGAAGTCCCGCCGAGGTGGTGGGGAGGGGATGGGGGAGACAGGCGGGGGATGTGGCGTCAAGCAAGCGCTGATATTGAGCGGGTGCACAGCAGCGACGGTGAATAGAGGTGGGTCTGGGAATTCAGGCGGGGGATGTGGCGTCAAGCAAGCGCTGATATTGAGCGGGTGCACAGCAGGGACGGTGAATAGAGGTGGGTCTGGGAATGCAGTGGGAAGTAGTGTCTCTAATAAAGATGGTCCTGGAACGCCTGTTGCATGGCATTCTGTCAAAGGGGAAAGCGATTCCCGAGCTGTAGGAAAGCCGGGTCCACGACCGCCGTCCGATCTGGATTCTGAGTGGCCAACGTTGGAAGCAGCAGTCAGCGTTTCGTCATCTGGTAAGCGCAGCTCAGGCCCAGGCCCAGTTCGAAGCAACGGGAGGCAAGGCTCCAAAGCATGGTCGGTGAAGAGTCGCAGCGCAAGCTCTGGGGCAACTGGCCTCACTTCTGCTGGAGGAAGTGCCGAGGATGGTGCCTGTGATGATGATACAAATGCAGCCGCTGTGGCTTTGAAACTGCCCAGCTCTGGAGCGCAGCCTCTGATCAGTCAGAGTGCTGGCAGCATAGGTTCTATTGAAAAGAAAGATGCGATGGTGGAATCGGCGGTAGCGGATAGTGTGGGGTTCAATAAAAATGCCGGGTCCAGCCGATTAATGAGTGTGTGGTCGGCGCGGCCTTTGCAGGAGTTTCCCTGGCCAAGCATGTCAGTCCTGGACCAGGCGCTGTCACAGCCTCGAGCATCCAGTTCTGAGCAGATTAATCCATCTTACACACAAAGCTTGTCCTCCGTGCCACCAGTCTCTGCACAGGGTGCTCTTGCTGCGGGATTGAGTGCATCGGCTGCGGGGGGACTACTCCAATTTGATTGCGCACAAGGAAGTGAAAGTGGTGATAGCTGCTGTATACCAACCCAGGGGGGTGGCTCCTTGTCTGTAATGAGGCAAGGTTGTCCGAGTGTGGTCCCATCTCGAGAGGACGTGGATTGGGCCCAGCGACTCCAGGATGTTCCTTTTAGTGTGTCAAAACAATTGCCCACAGTTGAAGGGCTGGGACATAGCCCTGGCCATGTACATTCTACTCCGCAGTTACAGTTTCACGCAAATGGCAATGGTGTGGTGGAGTCTAAGCAGACGACAGAGGAGGGTGGCGGCGGGTATGGATTATGGGTGCATGAGGGTTTTATGGGGATTGGGGCCCTGGAGGTGAGGCAGCGGAATGGCTTTGAGGTAGGTGTTCAATCGCTGCAAAGCCGGTGGTCACCGCCACCAGAGACTGAGGGGTTAATCCCTTCAGTGGTATGCCACAAAGTTGGTTATTGCTGGGATCATCTTTCCAAACCTTGGAGAATCACAGCATAAACCTATCTTAGTATCTTCCGTCTTATCTCATTTAGGATCTCTTCCCCCCCCCCCCCTCTTTGTTTGCAATTTGTGCATGGGATGGTCATGGTGGTGTATGGGATCCCTTGTTTACTTAACCATATTTGGCTGCATCTTCTGCTGGCACGCTAAAAAATGCCCACTGGTCAGTCTCTAGATAGGGACAGAGATCGGCATGCAATACTCTCTTTCACTTGGGGCCCTTTTTACCCCCATTTCTACCTCAGCGCTGTTCTGTGTCTTCTGAGTCCCTCGCTGAGGCAGGAGATTGCAGTGATTTGGGGGAAGCCTGCACGGCCAGAGGAAAGCTTGGAATCCTGTGGACAGGAAGTCATTGTACAGCTCTATCTATATTTCCAGAATTCTTGTGCAGTAACTTTTTCAACATGTGGTTTCCCTGGCTTCAGCCATTTGTGTTATTAATCGCTTCTTCAGTGATGCTTGTGTTTAATTATTCGGATCTTTCGTAAAACGAAGCACGGCATGAGCCAGTAGAGTACAGTGTTGTATTTGTGGATGTATCCACTGAACACCTCCATGCATGTGCTTATTCGTCATAGATGCAGAGTCCTTAACTGGACGCATCATCAGTCCGGGCGTTCTGAATTCGTTTCCGGGGCCAGGTGCCCATACCACTGGTTGGTTAATTCACTGCATCTAAGCTCACCACCCCTCAGCCGGTCCTTCCATTGCCCTCTGTGCCCCCCTTGCCTGCAGGATCCCACGTTTGACTGTCTTTCCTTTGCCTTTGCCTTTTCTATTTAACGGCTGCACTGTGCCTATTTCTTCGTGCGCACCATAGTCTCTATATGCAAATGTCAATGTTCCTAGTGGCATGTTCGGTAGATTGGCCTCCTGGTGTGTGTGTGTGTGCGTGTGCGTGTGCGTGTGTGTGCGTGTGCGTGTGTGTGCGTGTGTGTGTGTGTGTGTGTGTGTGTGTGTGTGTGTGTGAGAGAGAGAGAGAGAGAGAGAGAGAAATGGGGATCAGAACATAGCATGAGGAGTGGAGGAAGGTGTGTTTATCAGATTGTTGGCAGTGGAATGCACTCGAATTCTTCTGCCAATGGCAGTTGACAGTGAAATGCAATGGAATTCTCTGCACTATTGGCAGTGCTGCTGGTTCATCCTCGTCAGCTTACCCTTCCCTCTCTTTCTGGTGGTTAGATATGACAGTTAGTCTGCATTGGATACAACATCAAGGGCACCTAAATGCTGTCTTGCTAAACTGTGGGCTTCATGGCATCAAGGGGCGGTGGAATTTCTTCTGGTGGGTATTCTAGATAGCTGTTCATCAGGTTACTGCTTGTAAAAAGCGCTGCGAGGGCCTGTTTCCTGCCATGCCGCGTGTTAATCGTATTGGTGTCCGTCTGTCTTCACTTTTGGAGACTGTCCCAGCCGTAGTCGGGGCAAAGGCTGGTAGAGTTGTTAAGGATCTGTAACAATGCTGCTTCTTGAGTCTGCTAGTGGGCAGGCGTAATTCTGGTTCGGCCAGACTTAATGCTGATGAATATCAAAACCCTCTTTTCTTTTGTCATGTGTGCCAGTTGCTTGTCGTTCCATCAATCGGAACAGAGTGTCTTCATCGTCTTACACACTGAAATTCTTACTTACTCCTCCTTTTGTCAGCACTGACTCAGCAGTGGTGTCTTTTGCAGGTCGCTGGTCTAAACTTTGCTGTCTTCAGATTCTTTCTACTGTCTATGATGCGGCTGGGAATGGAAGCCAAGTTTCTTTGGCAGTAGAGAAGCTCACCCAGAAACAGCAGCGGCAGCTGGGTTTCGTTGGGAACATTGAATATCGCAGATGCATCTGACTGTGCTGTGAAGGTGTATTTATGTACAGTGGAGCTGTATTCTCAGCCCCTCTCCTTTTCGTCCTCACTTCCTTTCCAGCGGTTCCTCCTTTCCGGACAGATTGGGGTTCTTGACACTGTCAAGCTGGTCTGAATCTCGGGCACTAATGCCCTGGCGTGATGAGGCCAACCTAATGCACCCTTACCAGCACAGCCTGCTATGTCTGCAGGCTTTCAATATAGCAAAGTGCACATGCAATAGCATTTTTTGCGTGTGAACAGGTCAACTTTTCAGTTGACGGTGAAAGTTGCATCTCCAATTCAACCCACATCAAGCTGTTTTGTGTCCATTACCAGGTGAGTGTTCCCAGCTTTTTTCACCAGAGTAAAGGAGTAACCCTGGCCCAGAAAACCACTTGCATATGGCTCTTTACCATAGTTGCGTTGCACCTCGGTGCGTGGATTTGCGCACGAATTGCGCACCGCGCGTAGCGCACTGAAGCGCAGCGCACTGGAAAAATTAGGTCCACAAAAAAAAAAAAAAGAGTAGGTGTTTTGTAATTTCTTAGGGCCCCCAACTCGGCAAAAATGTCAAACTCACCGCGCGAGCTCAGAAACTGGCCGCGCCCCAAGCTCGAAATTTTCTTTTGGGTAAGGGCTGCCAAATTTCGATTTCCGCAGGCCCTTCCCCCAAAAGTTTCAGAATGGCGAAGCATAAAGTACTTAAAAAATAGGGCTCATTCCATATATTTTTTTTAGGCGGGGTATGAAAGATGTTCTTCCCGCTCCCTTCTGCAAATCCCACACAGTGGTGGGGTAAGTTCGCAAAAAGGGGCAGTCGCCTGGTAATGACCGGCCCCGCGAATCTTCGCAGAGATCACAAGTTACATTTTCTATGGCCAGCCGACCACCAATATATGCTGAAGATTGGCGTTCAGGTCTGCATGTTGGCAGTTATGGGTTAGGATGAAGACGCCCGTGGCTCTCTCGTTTTCTTGTTTTTGTTTTCTTACGAATACGTCCAGTGGGGCCTGCTCCACTACTCACCAAATGCACAAAAGACATAGCATATGGCGGTGTATGTTCCATGTTTTAGCGGAAGATTCATTCTACTAATATTACATACATTTGGTGAGTGGTGGAGGGAGGCCCTGAGAATCACGTGGAGACACGAATAGGGTCTAGCTGAACTGGTGACGCATAACTGCCGAGCTACAGCCGTGAACTCGAATCCACAGCATATATTGGCGGTCTGCCCCCGTGTCTTTCGTGCATGACGAGGCCATCCTTCTCAGTGAAGCAGCAGCCCTCAATAGCTCCCCATGCATTGTAGGAGCCATTCGTGGTACCTGCAGGGGCTCTCGAATTGACATAAAGGGGATCCTTCTCTCTCTCTCTCTCTCTCTCTCTCTCTCTCTCTCTCTCTCTCTCTCTCTCTCTCTGGCCCTATCTTTGTTTTTTCCTTTTTCTTTTTTTATTTATTGCGCACATAGCGCACCTTCCTCAGAGCGCGCAATGCGCACTGCCCCGCACCACACTGCGCACTCGTGTGCTGCAACTATGCTCTTTACCCATCTTGTGAGCAGGCGTACCCCAACACCTGGATTCACAAAATTCTTGCCTAGCTTTGCCTGCTTGCCTTTTTTTTTCATTTTGATTAGTCTGTTCTGTTAGCCTTTAGGTTCCTGATTTGCTCATCCTCTCATCCTCTCCTGGCTGGTCATTTCACTGAACTCCTTTCGGTTTTCAAGTAATCATTCGATCAGGCAATCATTCGGTCACCTGCTTGCTCCTGCTTGTGCATGTCCCTCCCTTGCTCCCTCGCTTGTACACTCCGAAAAAGAGCCTCGGATGTCTTTCTTCTTCGTTGAGAGAAACTCTTGGGCGTATATGGATCTAATACGTCTTCTTGCAGATGCTAAATTCTTAATATATTCCTTTTTTTTTTTAGACCATTTCTCGATTTATGCATGTCATCCTTGCACAGGGGCCATGCTAATCTTCTCTGTATCGTTCCAGTTCTAACAGATGTCCCGACGGACATTCTTAATATATTGCTACGAGACTATCAAGAGTATGCCTCGTAACACAACTCCTTTGCTTGCCAAATTTTCTTGCTTGCACTAATCAATGGCTTGCTCACCTGCCACAGCTCCCGTGCTCGCTTGCTTGCTCACTCATTTACACACCCATTTGATCAGTCAATGGCGTACTCACCCCCTTGTTCCATTGCTCCCTTGCTTTCTTATTCACTCATGTGCGTACTTTGTGACTGTGTCACTTTATTATCAGTCAAGACTCAATAGCTTCCTTACTAGGTTGCTATGTCTCTCGCTCGACTCCCTTAAACCACCAGTACACCCGCACCTAAAATCCCGAACCTACCTGCCCACTGCGCGCCACTATTGACCGAGCCTTCTGCGTGAGGGTACCTGCAGTGGGAATTTTGGAAGTGGCACTGGTGCCGGCGGTCTGCTGGAAGGGGAAAAAGAAAAGAAAAGAAAAGAAAGGAACAAACGCCAGAGCGCAATGATGTCGTGAAAGGATGTCATGGAGGCCATACGCAAATTATCACTTTCCTGAATGCAGCTGACCACTTTTACGGCGATAGGGAAACTCTGCTGTTTTTCCTCTTTTTCTCTTTTTGTTTTTTTCTTCCTGGCCCTGCCAGCAAGGCAGCGCATATTCACACTGAGGGCATACTTACACTAGCAACGTTGAAATGCATCCAACCACTTTCACGGCAACAGAGTTGTTGGCTTTTTTTGTGTCCTTTTTTTGAGAGTCCGACAGTCTTGCTCCCCGTGTTCTACGTTCTGCTGAAGTGCCCTCGCTGAGGGCAAACTCGTACGAGTACTCCAAAAAGTGTATCCAACTGCAATCGTGGCTAAAGGCTTTTTTTTTTTTTGTTCTTTTTTGAGAGTGCGACAGTCCTGCTTCCTGTGTTCTACGTTCTGCGGAAGTGCCCTCACTGAGGGCAAACTCGCCTGAGTACTCCAAAAAGTGTATCCAACTGCAATCACGGCCAAAGCTTGTTTTGTTTTTTGGGACGTACGGATTTGAGATGGGCCCAAAAATTTGAAAACCTTCGGACACTCCGACCGTGCCCCGAGCCCGCCTTTTACTTCTTGTGGCGACAAGTTATTTTGCTGCAAGGCTGAGGCCGTGTACTGGTGGTTTAACACATTGCTTGATTCTCGAGTCTTCTCTTGATCTCCCTTGCTGTTTTGTTTGCCAACTCCGTACTCACATGCCCTTTCACTAGATCGTTGGGTCATTTGATGCCTGGACTGCGTTATCACTGAATTCCATACTTGCTCAAGCACTGGATCTCTCAATACCTTGGTGGCTCGCTTCCCTTGTTTCTCGGCTCCTTGATCGCTCGATCCATTGTGTGCACGGTTCCTTGAATGCTATTCTGTTATTTGCTTGCCCCGTCTTCTGCTTGCTCGATTGTTGCCGTGCTCACTCCATTGTTCTCTATTGTTTGTGTGCTCCCTCGACTGTTCCCTCCCACTGGATCAATCTCTTTCCCTCTGTTGCTTTCTCCGTCAGTCACTCCCCCTGTTGCTCGCTCATTTCTCGAATTACTTGTCAGATTGCTTAGGCATTTGCTTGAGCAATCACTTCCTTGTCCAATGAAGCTCTGAAAATGGTCTGGCAGTGGCCGACAGCTCCGATCTATTGGTTGGGGACGGACTCCGATCCATTCATTGGGGACGGACTCCGGTCTATTGGTTGGAGATGGAACTTGCTGTAAAATTTCAAGTCACCTTCCCCTTACAGAGTCTGTCCGACAGTCGTGATGTGTTGTTTAGTGAAACACTTTTGGCCTCTTGAACTGCTAATATGCAGTTGCAAGCTAGAAGAAGGTTACCAAGCCTGAGGGATGCAAAAACCAACTTTATAGTGACTAACAACCAGCGTAAGAAATCAAGGAGCGATGACGACTCCCAGTACCAACCAAGGGGGACTATTGCCTGGGAAGATGAGGGAACGGGGTCTGGGGAAGCCAGGACCAGTTGCAGCGACCATGCGGAATACTTCCTCTTACCAACGCTTGATTCTTAGTGTTGGTGTGGAGTCGTCTTCTTGAACCAGTTCTGCTGTGGGATTCTCCCTTCTGTTGGTGGAGAGTCATGCTTAGGATGTTTCAGCTCTTCAGGTTGACACTCCATTTGGAATTTCTCTGCATTCTGTATTGATGATCTCTGTGATGACTTGGTGACTGGAGATTTCGGTATCAACTACCGTCTACCGCATGTATGTATTAGCTGATTGTGGTCTTGACATTGCTCTACATGACATTTAGTCGTTGTTTAGACGCACATTTTCATTACGTGCTCTTTCTATGGGAGCCACATCCACTCTTGTGCAAGGCCGAGCCAAGGATGGGCAAAATCACCGGACTTCTATATCGCGAAACCTCAGGTCGATTTCATTTTTGGACTAGTCCAGGGGACCCGGTAGTACTGTTATGTGCGTGGTTGAAATTTCAACTCAGAAAAGCATCACCACGTTCCCGTACACACGCACAGATGAGCGATCCTGTATGGAGAGATCCTAACACAGAAGAAATGCGCCGTGGAAATGCGCCGTGGAAGCACCAGAGCCAACACAGAATTGAGAAGGAAAATTTGAAGTCTCTCCTCCTCTCAATTCACAGTCTCTGCTCCTCTCCGAGTCCAACCACAGTCGCATAATAAGCCGAGAATCCTAACCAAGTGTGAACCGCCTTAAACAAACTTGAAAATACAGTTGGACAAGCGGCTGCGACTGCCTTTGGCCTTGGCGAGGCTGTCTACAAGTGTTTCGACGCAGCTCTTGCATCCCAAGTTTTCGACGCAGCTGCTGCTTACGACCCGTCATCCCTGCACTGCACATATCCTACAATTCATGCCGCGAAAGACACGTGGGCCTGGGAGAGGTAAAAGGTCGTGGTGGCAGTCGAGGGAAGCGCCTGAGAGGCCAATCGATCTCACGCAGAGAAGAGGAGAAGATGAATCAGAGGGGCATGAAGAGCAGAAGAGAAAGAGAGGAGGCATAAAGCAGTGCAAACACCAGAAGAACTGGCATGAGCGGAAACATGCTATAAATAGAAAAATGAGCAGTAGTAGGTGCCTGCCTCCGTGCTTTCTACTCACTCGTACTCGGCCCCTCTTGGCCATCGCCCTTTTTCCTTTCAGCCTCCACTCTCTGCAAGCGTCCCCGACCAACCCTTGTCGACCAAGCCGCCCCGCGTGACTGATGTAGATGTCTGATGCGAGTTCTCTTCTTCATCTATCTGTGAGACCGCTGCTTATTTATTATCATCTGATGCTCTCTCCTTACCAGGGGATTCTAGCACTAGTAAGAAAAAAAAAAACGCAGGGGCCTTTGGCCCAAGCTGCAACTAAAATTCTTGAGCAGTCGAACCTTGAAGGCTTGAAGCAATGAAATGGGGATCAGGCTCAAATTTGCAGCCACCTAGGCTACCAGAGTGGCCCGGGGTCACTTGCCCGGCCGGGCCAAAAAAAAAAAACATAAAACAATATTTTTAAATTTTATTTTAAATTTGGTGACGAATTTCGATGTGACCCTGAGGCAAAAGTTGTTCAGTTTATTTTTCTGCATAACATAGTGTTTTTTTCGGGTTTTTTTTTTTCTTTCTTTTTTTTTTTTTTTTTTTTTTGGGACCTTCCCTGTTCCTTGCACGGGCTGGCCACCCGGCATCCGGGCGGCACGGCTGGTAGCCTAGGCAGCCACCCAATCATCGATGAGGAGATCACAGCTGTCGGCACATCCTTGAGCACAGGGGTTATCGAACTTGTATTTAAGTAGTCTGTCAAAAATTACTGACAACCGTCCCCACCTTGGAGGCTGACTCTACATCGCTGCTTGCCGAATATACAATGATTGGGAGTACCGTGCTCTCCTTACCCAACGAGAGGGTCAAATCAATGGAACTCGTCAGTGTGCACTTGGAGTTGGTGGAATTGAGACACCCTGTCACTCACCGTGGTGGTCAAATCAATAAGGCCCGTCGTCCCGCACCCGAAGTCGTGAAAAAGAAAATCATCAGGTTCAGGCTTCAGCACAGATCGGGGACCCTTCTCTTGTTTTTTGTTTTTTTGTTTTTTTTTTCAAACCAAGAACATGTTACTAAGTGGGGGTGATACAAGCACCCTACCCTAGCGCGTGTTCTGGGTGCTCCGATCTATTAGTTGGGAGGTGCACCTGCTGGAAAACGGGTCCAGCATCCCAATTGAGTACATTGAATATACTGAGGAAAAGGGTACAATCTGGCTGCCAGCATTGGAACCCCCTGGAGACTGGGGGGTTAACGGAGCAGCAGATGAAAACGTCTGAGGCTCTGGCTCTTCAGTCCTCCCTGACGCCAGAGCTCTCTTCATCTTGCTGGTAAGCCTCTCTCTTTGCATTGTCCTCTATAGCCGAGGTGGAGCAGGGTGCCAGCCGTGGTCCCCCCTGCGGGGCAGCAGAGGGGAACCCCGGTTTCCATCACCACATGAGCTAGCTGCATGGGGGTCCATTCTCATACATAGACCAGCAGTGATGTGGCTGTGTAAGCTGTGGTTATAAATGAAGGCATTATACCGAGACCCGTTTTTGTCATCTGCCCTAGCAGCGGCTGCAATCAAGGGACACATACGACACCCCTAGATGTTTGTCTAGGTAGATGTTAACCTGCATCACAATATACATTAGAAAGGAAGCACTGAAGAAATATCTCTGTGGATCCCTGCACGCTCCCTCTGTGCCCTCAGAGACTTACCTTAGGGCCATCTGTTCCGGCGCCCTTGCAGGCTTTGTGAGCCCACCCATTAGCATCCTCAGGTCATTGCGGGACATGGGTCGACTTCAGGGATAGCACTCCTACCACCTCCCAAGTCGGTACTCTGACAGAATCAGGCGAAGAATCAGGTCAGGTCATGGGTAGAACCATCTGCACATCCCTAGATAAGCCTACTGAATTGGTATGGCCGCACTTCTATTCCAGACTTATACACACGGTGTCAGCACTGGCAGCTGATCTGCAACTTCTTATTCTTGATTAACGGGACAACAACGTCCGCGAGTCCACCACATTAAGCATTGGCAACCTTCTTTGCCCGGATGCGAGGGACGGTCATTATTCCTTTTATTTAGGATGGTAGGTACCCCATATACAGCCATACTGACATTACGTTGTATTTGGGTGAAGAAGGTCGCTGAAGCCACGTTCCTCATTTCCACTCAACAATAAAAGGCCAGGTTACAGGCACCCCCCGTCCGGTCCGTTAAACTACCAGTACTTGGCCCAGCTATTGAAGCCGAGCCTGAATATGCCCCGCGCACCGATTTTTGCCGAGCCTGCTGGGGGCGGGAACAACATGGGACATTTGATGCGTGGCACAGGTACCGCCCTTATTCTGAACCTGCTGCCAGCAGCTGGAATGTAAAGCGGCTATAGTTTTCTTGTTTCCACTGGTGTACATGAAAATGGCCTGGGAAGAAGTGCATCCAAAGATCTCGTTGAATGGCGGGGAGCAGAAGCACAAACAGCCGAGAATCTTGAAAAGGAAAAAAAAAACCCAAAAAAAAACAAAGGGGAAAAAAGGTAGCAAGCTCTGAACGCGATTGCCTTCAGATACATCCGCTGCTGCAGCGAAGTGCAGTCAGATATATTCTGGAAAGTGCTACGTCACAGTGAAGCCCTGGAATTGAAACGGTTGGCACACGTTGAATGCTCCCCGTCTCTCACGGGGAGCAGAAGCACAAACAGCCGAGATACTGCTTCCACAAAAAAAAAAGACAAAAAAAAAAAAAAAGGGCAAAAGAGATACCAAGCCCTCAGATTCATCCACTGTGCCCACAACTACAGCCGGATACATTCTAAAAAGTGCTAACGTTACAGGGCTGGCCGGCACTCATGAAAAACCAGTTTTCTTCCAAAAAAAAAAAGAAAGAAAAGCAACGATCTGTTTTTTTTTCCTTCTCTTTTTTCCTTCTCGTGTTGCAGTTCCTTTTCTCTTCTCTTTTCCCCCTCGTCGCCTTCAGCCTCCACACGTTTCCACATAGCACAGCACCAGGACATCTTACAGTCCATTTGCCCCGTTTTTGTGGGCCCACACACGTCCTCCTCCATTGCACTGCCGGGCCTTCCCCAAACCCCGAAAACTGCGGCGCGTTAGCGGGGAAGGCCCGCGGCCCATGTATGGGCTAAGTACTGGTGGTTTAACGGTCCGGCTTATGCACGCCTGGGTCTGACCTGGTGTCAAGGGTTCTGAGCTTTGGGGTCACCGGACCTGAGTAGTAGCAAGGTCCATCGCCATTACATGAGGTGGAGGTGGGCGAGGGCCGAGAGGACGCTGCTCGAGTAGGAAGTGATCGTGGCTGCCTCATACCTCAAGGTTTCTGCAGCAAGGTGGCTGGACGGTTTAGTAGCACAGGACAACTTCGGTGGGAGGTTTCATGCCCAGGCTCGAACCCAGACATTGGACTCATTTCTGTAGTTGGTAGAACAGTGGTGGCACAGCAGGCCTCTGCTGCGTTGGTAGAACAGTGGTGGCACAACCCTCAGAAGTACTGCGAACTGACCAACGCTGCGGAGGAAGTCATTCGAATCCCTGGTCACCTGCGCACTTACCTTTTTTTCCACGCTTCAGAGCTTGCACCTTTCGCTGAGACAGATCAGTTCCCATCAAGGAGACCAATGCTGTCCCCAACCATGGATAGGCACGTCGAGATTGATGACATTGTGGATCATTGAGATCTGCCTATTCCTAAGCCAATTGTCAGAGGAAGACCATCCAAATGAAGACTGTCGGTTCATGAAGGAGCTGACTAAGACAACACCTCAGGTTGTTGTTGATTATGAATGGAAGTTAAAGGGGAAAGCTACTGCGTAGAAGCATATCAACGGACTTTCAAACCTAAGTGAAAGGAGGAGGGAGTGCGAGGAATGGGCCCTCACAACGCCAGTATGCCCGACAGTGTTGGGGAACTCAACAAGCCTCGTGTAGCACCTAAGTGAAGGGGGGGCCTGCATTCCAGCTTCAGGCCTAATTTTGTCATTTCTGCATGTAGGGGCACCAGACAGTTACCTCGCGTCAGTTGGTTACAAGGCCCACACCAGTGTGATCACGACATTGTGAGCCTCTGGCCTCTTCCAGGCAGTGACATGGCCAGAGGTCTTTCGGCCAATAGGAGTGCAGCGAGTGACGCTGGTCACTTTGCACAGTTGGGATGCTGAACTGTTGCTGGCCCAGGCCACTGTCTGCATTTGGCCTGGGTGCAGACACTTCGGCCTGAAGCCAGGCTACTGGGTACGCAGCCTCCAGGCCCAGGCAGGCCCAGGCTGCTCGTGAGCAGGGCAGCACTTTCCATTTTGGATAGTGCCTCACCCAGCAGAGCTCATTCTTGCGTGACTTGTGGCCACGCTGCTGGACTGGGCGTTGTATGGCTGGCTGCGTGGCTGGGCTGCGTCGCACACGGGCACGGAGTGGTGAAGGGCGGTGCTGGGGCAGCAGGCGCATGCAGCCATAGCTGGGCTGGCCTGTGCACATGATGGTGGTCTTCGGGTAGGGCACACAAATGGTGGGTGAGAAGGGGGTGAGCTGAAAGAGAGAAGAGAGACGCGTACCTGGTTCAAGCGGTTCGGGCATTGGTTCGCATAGTGTCTAACTTCCTGGCAAGCAAAGCATGTTGGAGGTGTACACCATGTCGATCACCTCTTCGATCGTTGCCACGCTCGTCACCTCGTGACTGGTATTCCCTCCGATGTCGGTCGTCAACGCGCTCATCTCCTTTTGAATGGTGATCCCTACAGTCACCCATCTTAAACCACCAGTACATGGGCACCTTGGCCTCGGATCTGACACCTCAAATTCTGCAGGCGCGACATGGAAATGGGGCCGCCGATCAAATTTATCAACGGCCCAGCGTTTGACATTTCGGCCTCATTCTCTTGTGGCGACAAGTCTCAGACTGAAAGGTTGGTGCCGCGTACTTTGGCTTAAACATAGCAGTAAATCCCTGTGCACGTCCGAAAAGAAAAATCAGAGTAACAAAAATAGAAAAAATGTAACAAGGTTACGAAGAAACACGCTCACTCCTCTCGGTAGTTCGCCTTCAAGAAAGTTCACGTGGGCTGTCGTGAGTTTCTAATCACATGGAAAATGCAGATAGCAGTCAGCGTCCTCGTGACCCGGACAAGTACACAAGAATTGACCAAGTAAGAATTGAAAAAGTTATAGGATCAGGGGCATCCCCGACACTGCGATTCGGCAACCGCCAGGTTGCCATCCTCAGGGAGTCTCCACCACCTTCTTCCCTCGCACCAACTATGCGAGTCCTGAAAGAGGTCGATTACCGTGTACGTTATGAATTTAACCCCGACCATGCGTTTCACACAAAAAGTTAATTGCTACAAAAAACCTGGGTCTACTCAGATCCAGGGGTCAATACCAGGTTCATTTCGAAAACTCGGGACCATTTTGTAGGTCCAATCCGTATCGGCCCAGTCGTCACCAGTTCGAGTCATGAGTACCTCACTCCCACCTATTACCGGGAAACCAGAACCACAGGTGTCACGCCTATCAGTCAATTTAAGAACGTCAGACCGGCAGGTCACAGGTTTGAACCGCACTTGTGAACATGTATCATATATAGCAAATCCATTCTCCAATCCTATGCTACTAACAAAAGCAAACAGAACAGATGGAGGAGGGCATATCTGCAAAACCAAGCAAAGTATCCTAATGGATATGCATCCTACTCGCACATGTAACTCCCATCTTATGAATATGCACCATACTTGCGGTGCATCCCATGCGCGGGGTCTGGCACATGCGGCGCAGATTTCACGCGCATGCACGCGCGCGCATGTGATGCGGCACATCACAAAAAAAAAAAAGAAAAAAAAAAAGAAGGACAATGTGAAGTGGCCAAACATGCCTCTCGTTTCTAAAAATCAGAATGCAAGAGGGAAAAAAGTCGGGCCCACTCCATACCTCAAAAATATAGTCTAGTTTTCCTTTTCGTAGGTCTACATTCAGTGGCCCTAAGGGCCTCTACTCACCACATGCACAAATGACAATACATTTGGCGGTGTATTATTCGACGTTCTAGCAGAAGACTCGTTCTAATTTCGCACATTTGGTGAGTAGTGCAGCCAAGCCCTGAGAATCACGTGCAGAGACCAACTGGGCCTAGCTAAGTGAGCAACCCATAACTCCTGAAACGCAGACCTGAATTTAAACCCTGAGTATATATTCGGCCAGTGCATCCTTCACTTCATTTCTACAGCCTGCCTCGATTTTGGTGGAGGGTCTGCGCTAAATTGCTGCGAGGACCCTTCAGATTACCTGCATGGGCCCTCTGATATGTGTGAAGGGGATCCGTTGCTCTCTCTCTCTCTCTCTCTCTCTCTCTCTCTCTCTCTCTCTCTCTCCACCCCCCTGTATACACACACACACCCCTAAAAAGAACTAGAAAAATAAAAAAGTTGAGCTAACACTAATTTGTGCATAGCGCATGGCGCACGCACACCGCACGACGCACCGCAGAAGTCCTCTGCAAGACTGCACAAGTATGATATGCACCCTATCCGCACATGTATCACCTAACTATTACCTCATCATTCACATAGCTGTACCCTGTCATGATCTCCACTAATCAAAAGAGCCGAGTTTTCATTAAAATATATATATTGTTTGGTGGGGGTGCACTAATGTACCGAATATAATGCCCGAGCATTATACACGAACATAGTGCCCGCCAGACACTATATTTCTGTACAATGCCCAGACGCCATTTTAGGGTGAGGACAGTAGACTGCGAAAACATGTTTCTTTTGCAAAACCAAACTAAAATGCAATGAAACTTGAAGTACGAGTTCCTGACATTGCAGACTTGATTCCAGTTTGCGTTCTGGAATACGACGATGGTTATAGACCCTATTGTCTGTATGTACCATCATATTCATTGTCGTGGATCTGAGGAATTGGGTGTAGCACAATCCTAAACAGCAACAACAACTGATCCTGCCACATTGGTACTCAACTAAACTGGGTTATCAGCCGGCGACACCGGAACTGGACATCAAATGGAGGATGGCGAGATGGATGTCTACATGAGGACTCGGTGCTTCGATTGTGGAAGCACTGCACTGATTTTGGAAACAGCTGATTGATCTGGTGGTAGTTGAGCATGCGAGCATGTTGTGGCTGATGCTGCACCTAGTGCTCCTGGTTGCAGCTTGGTGTTCCAAACGTACGTCTGAAGCGACCCACAGTGTACGATATGCCTGGGGACACGTGTAGAAATACATCACTCCTCCCTCACCATCGTCGGCACCCGCGAGGGATGGGGACATGCCCCACCTACCCCCCTGCCCCACACATCGGCTGTACAACCTCTGCTAATTTCAAAGACCTGTGCAGGCTGCAAGCAGGAGTGGAGACAGGACATGGGGTCCTAAGGGACAGAATGTGTCTGCGGAGGACAACACACACACTCGAAGCCCAACAGACAACAACAGTGAAAAAACATGAGGGTGCCAGAGAAAATAGCTACTCACTAAGCCTGAAATACGACAGCGGCGGGTTTAAGGAGGGTTTGACCGCATGACCAGGAAGGTATGTGGGTTGTCACGCACTGCACACGTCAAGCAGACATGACACGGCACTGTACCACATTCCAAAGGATGGGGATTGGGGAGTGGGAGGTTTGCTTGCCGGCATGAAGTGGGGGTCAATCATAGGTGATCTATGTGTCCCCCTCAGCCGCGGCCGAGGAGGCCGACCGCGGGCCTACTGCCGAGGCCGCGCGGCCGAGTTTGCGCGCGGTCATACCAGGGCCAGGCGGGGACGTGCGCGGGAAAATGGCGTGCGCGCCTTGCCTGCGCACATCGGCTGCTATCGCCCTGTGCAGAAAAAGAAAACGTAAGAATTTGGGGGGGGTGGATTTTAGTGTGTGACGAAAAAAATAAAAAAATAGAAAAAAAATAAATATTGATTGATTGATGGTTTTTTTCACTGATTGATTGATTGATTCATTAGTTGATTGATTGATTGATTGATTGATTGATTGATTGATTGGTGGGGGAGGGGTCCTCCCTCCCCTCCCCCCGGCACACGTGCACACAAACACACACACACAGACACACACACACACAAACACACTTCAATTTTTTTTCTTCTTTCTAATTGATCAATCAATCAATCAATTAAACAGCACAGAAGAAGAAGAAGAAAAAAAAGCAATTACCTTGGCAAAATTTTTAGGACTTTGACTCCATATCAGTTTCGAAAAAAAATGAAAAAAAAATATTCTTGCTTTTCTTTTAGTTATTTTTATTTATTTTTCTGTTTAACCGATTTTTGGTTTTCATTTTTTATAAATCCTAAATGAAGTCAAATTCAAAAAAGAAAAAATGGTGTTGTAGGGGCTTCACAACCCTACCAGTTTTTCATTTTTTATAAATCCTAAATGAAGTCAAATTCAAAAAAGAAAAAATGGTGTTGTAGGGGCTTCACAACCCTACCAGTTTTTTTATTATTTTTTTTACTTATTAATTTTAAAATATTGGGCCGCAAACTAGGTCCGGCGGCCGAGACTGCGGCCAACTTTTTCGGCCGTGGCTGCCGAATGAACCGCGGCCTGGACCGCGGGTATCGCGTAGTAGGTGATAGCACGAAGCCCTAATACGGAGACAAGAGGTGTCACGTAGTAGGTGATAGCACGAAGCCCCAATACTGGGTGAAAGTTTTCAACATAAGTCAAAAGTGTTCGAATGTAAAATTCAGAACACAAACACATACAGTGAGATTCATATTACACAGTAGTCAAAACAATTAGACGCAATCGCAGGTAAATTGCAAACATCATACACAGCTCAACGCTTCAGACGAGGATCAGACCCCGTGTTTTTGTTGGTCGCCTGTCCGACTTCTTCAGGGGTCATAGTTCCCAGCGCAGGAGGATGGTAAAAGACAGTTCCTATCCCCTGTATACTCACAACACTACTCTTGGTCAACCCCGAAAAAAAATATTTTCAGTGTCACAATTCGAAGTTCTAAGACATTTTAGAAATTCGAGTAAGAGTAAAATTAAGATTAGAAAACTAGTCGAGATAACGAGTTCAAATCCTCCTAAGACCTTAAACCACCAGTACTTGGCCCAGCTATCAAGTCCGAGCCTCCAGCGACTGGTTTGTCTAGCCTGCCTAGCCTTGCAGTACAAGTAGCTGGGCGAGCCCCGGCTTGGGGGACCAATTGGAAAACAAAAACAGCGAAAAAAACAAACAAACAACAACGCTAGGGATGTGAATGCAGTTGGATGCATTCTCCCGAGTGCTAGTGTGAGAATGTCGCAGTTTGGGTGTATCAGCCCCGTGTCGTTTTTGTCAAAATCCAAAAGTAAAAAAATAAAAAATAAAACAAAGAAATGATTCTCAAAGAAGAAAAAAAAAAGAAACACAAATTTGGCGCTGAAATCAGTTAGATACATTTGTATGTGTGCAAATGTGAGTATGCCCTCAACCTAGGCTGTTAAGTAGATCATGGGATATACCCTGCCTCGCTGGCAGGGGAATTTAAAAAAAATGGAAAAAAAACAGAAGATGAACAAAATGACATACAAAATCTAACTGAAATACTAGTTAGAACTTAGAAGCATTCCACCAATAACCTACGTGACCACCACCCCACCCAACTTAGAAAAGTAGTTTTTTTTTTTTTTTTGGTTCTTGCTTTTCTACGTCGCAATTCTCACCGATCGGTCATTCATGTGAACTACCCCCCCCCAAATGCGGCGCAGTAACGGGATACGCCTGCGGCCTCTAGCCGCAATACTCGTGGTTTAAGTAGGAAACTAGTTAGAAAAGAACATATAGTAGGGAAGGTAGCAGCAGGTTCGAAGACTAAAATAATATGTAATAGGGAAGGTAGCAGCTTGAACACTCAACCGGTCCACAGAGTAAAACAACCGATCCACATTTGGGATTACCTAGTCTAAAATTTTCAGCCACAACTTGCCAGCAGTTGTTGAATCTCACTGAAAAGTTCTTAAAGGCTTTATCAATAGATGGGTTTGCAAAAAACCTTAATCACGCAATCCAAGTAATCCCAAATGTCATTCTTGTTTGTTTGTGCCAAAATCAAATTGTCATTATATCATGATCGAAAATTGCTCTCGTGCGAACTTCTGTTCGTGCATATGTGGATCTTCTATCAAAATTTAAGAATATTGAGATATCATCAATTAAGCGTACTCCAAAGAACAACTTCCTTTTTATCCTTAGGTTGTTCAGAAATTCGTACTCATCGAATTCACACAATGTTGAGGCCAAAGCAGGGCTTGATGATTTGTCCATTGGAATGCCAACTGTTTGCTTCAAGATAAGTTTTCATAACCATGAAAAATGTGTAATTGAGATCGAATTCACCCATCGTTAGAATACAAGATAATTTTTGTCAAAAGTATTATGCAGGAAGATTTTTTTTTTGCTAACCTTTACATTTTTTTCCTTTTTTCTTACAAAAACCTCGGTAAAACCTCTCTCTTCATGTATACTGATAACAGTGATAAGCCATTGAACTGCCTTCATGATCGACGAATGTGGGAAAGTCAGAAACATTTCCTTTATATCAAAACTAGCTGGAATAATATTTTCATTTGAATTTACGTTTTGGTTGGTAACTCCTAATCTATCTACTAAGTAATTATGACATCTTTTGACAGATTCCACAATAAAGTGTTCACACACTTCAACATAACTTTACTCATTCTCACCGCAGATTCGAAAAATTAATGACAGATCGGTCAGTACTTTAAGACATCCTTGTGTTTTGGAATGGCATACGCTCGTCGTCGTTAACCTTTATTCTTATATAGGACATTCTTCGTAAGTCCACACTCCTGATACCTCAGCTTGATCAAATCAATAACTTGAGGTTTGGTGAGCTCGATCTTCTCAAATCCTATATTCTAAAAAACTAACGAGTTCATGCCTTTCTAGAACATGATCGGACAACAAGCGAACGTATCCCCACCATTATGGTCGATTGGACACAAAACCAGACCTTCAAGCGTTTTCTTTCATTCGAGGAAAGTAGTGAAATCTTTGTTGGTTAATGTTAACCTCTGGTTCAAAAAATCATTAATCCTTATTAGTGATAGTAAACTACTTAGTGTCCTTCTTAATTCCATTAAGACCTTCAAGAATGATATTCCGTAATGCATCCAAAATTTAAGTGAATCCAGGATATGGAATGTTTTATGAGAATACTGTTATGAGTACTAAATTTGAAAGCGACAGTTCACTGATACGTGGGAAGACAGAGTTATCACATGTACAACATACTTTCCCCCCCCCCCTCATACCATCGGAAATTGTATAGCAAATCCCTCACAATTTTATTTTTTGTCCATATGGCCCTTAACTTTTCGCAAATCAAATTCTAAAGAGATCTTCTCATTGTGGATCTCCTAATTATTTTAATGCATAAAATTTTAACCTTCTTTTTTGAAATGGCGGAATCGTATAAATTTTTTACTACCCTACCTCTCAAATTGAAGGTTGCCACACTCGAGGTATAATCGCTCTCAAGGTTGCCATGTTGTCCCTTTTTGAAAAACAACGAATAAAACCATAGAGTTGAATGAGCCTATCCGACGACTTTTATATAACTTCCTGCATGATGATGGATTGATTAATAACTTGCCCAGATCTTTTTTTCGACGTTCGATGTTACTTTTTCAAAGATCAAGCAAGTCCCTGAAGGGATCCACGTTCTGCAACATTGAAAAACTCAGTTCCATATTTAGACCTGATAACTGATAAGTCATAGCTTTGCCGTAAGAGTTTTCAATTATCAATTGCATCTAACGTATTACCGTCGTTACGTTGTATTGAAATTACCGGTATCTTGAGTCGAAAATAGTCATCTAGGATTTTTAAAACGCTCATGGGTATTTTTTCCATAGATAACTCAAAAATAATTGGAGATTTAGCAATAGTCCATTTGATCTTATTCCTTGCGGCATTAACGTTCCTCTTTTATTCCTTTTGCCATTTGTCTCGAATCACTTTCCTTCTCTCTCGTCTCCGCCCATGAGCAGGTATAAAATTGAGGAATGAATTAAAGGCTCTAATAAAAAAAGATTGTACTACCAATGGCTGATCGGTACATACTTGTGTGATTGGAATAGCAGTGTACCCTCCCATCGTATTCCATCTCAATCATCTATACAACCGATGGTTCCGTGCATTGTTGGTCAACGGTGCATTGACTCTATACAAATCTTCCTTCTATTTACATCGTAACGGTCGAGTTGTACATCCTATGTACATATGCTTGCACCAAGGAGAGATTAATGCATAAATTATTGGTCTCGAACAGGAAACAAAGTCGTTGTCATTATCACATAGTTGTCGAAGGAGTGAATTCAATTTATAGCACCAACAAATTTTACCCAAGCCAATCAAGGAAATCACAGTTAATCTCAATAAATAATTGATACATCTATCATTAATTAGTTATCACATGTTTGTGCATCTCGACAAGTAAGAAAAAGATTATGGAGATCATAAGGATTACCGACGCTTGGAGATCATCATTAGCATCCCGAGTTTGTTTCCTCATTCGTGGTTGTTTCTTTACCTTCGCCTTCGCCGTCGATAAGATCTTGCAATTCTGTTGGTTCTTCCGACACCTCTTCATGTGTTTCAAGTTTCGACGTGTATTCCGCTTCCCAGGCTCTATTCGTGTAGATATCAACAATCTCTTCGGCAAAATGATTGATAATATTGTAAACTATCTTTTCTTCGTTACAAATCGCCTAAATCTTTTTTTTTTTACACTTTGACAACTCTGTACACACCCGTCTTCGAAATGATTCACAATCCTTGTTTTTTTTCTTCACGAACTGAATCGAAGATGATCCCTGCCGTGATGCTACGTTACCATTTGCTTTCAAATTAGTTGGTCTTCCGCTCCTGAAAATCAATTTTTTAATCTGTAGATTTGATGAAGGAGCAGCAATCCTACAATTTTTTTTTTTCAACACTTGTAACCCACGTTTCGCCATATGTTTATAATCTCTCATTCTTGAATACGCTTCCACCAATTTTATGTACTCTGTCGGTGTTGACTCGATTTGGTTCTCGGATTTCACTCTTGCTGATTCTTCATGTGAGATTTTCTCCGTAACCACTTTTGAAGCTCGCTTCTTCCCTCGCTTCAACCGTTCAACTTCTTCCTTCAAGTAAATGAGGTCTTGAATCAATATCTGATTATCCGTTTTCAAGGCCATGATCTTCTGGTCCGACTAAATGTTACGTTATGTCTGTCTTTTCAGATTAATGATATCGTGTTTTAGCTTGTCAATTTCCTCTTATTTGCTCCGACCTTCATCGTCTCTTTTTGCTTTCCGTGCTTCTTCTTTCGTTCTCCTCCAAACTTCGTGTGTTGTCGCAATCAACAAATTTTCGCCTTGACCCACATTCCGTCCTAAGACCTACTCGCATACTTGCTGCATCTCCTTCTGAACCGTTGCTCCTTCACTTACTTTAAATTCCTCTCGATCTTTTGTCTCCGCTTGTTTTTTTCTCCTCCATTTCTTTTGTTTTTTTGGTTTCCTCTTCATTTTTCGTTTTTTTCTCTTGTTCTGTTTTCACTCGTTCTTTCTCATCCATCTCACTCAATATTCAACTCCAAAATTTTTTGAAAATTTTCCCTCTTTCTCTGTATTTCAAATTTCACGGCTTTCTATATCCTCCATAGTAACAGCCGCCGTAATTGTTGTTATAGCCGTCGAGGTTCTGATTGTTGGTCCTGCCGTCGTTTTGCGTTGGCCGATATGGTATAATAACACCTAGTGTTGGAATAATCGGAGGTGAGATTTACACTTATCAGGCGTATACTCTAATCAACTGATGTGGAAGCTTGGTTACTCATGTTCAGTCTTCGCATTTTGCGCCATGTTGCACATCATGGTTCGACACTCCCATATAAAATGGCCTGATCTCCGACAATAATGGCAGACTGGACAATCCATCAGCGAAATCAGTGGCAAGGAAGAAGACGCAATAGCGAAGAAATGAGGAATCGATGAGATTGGTATTAGGGTAAGGGTGCTAAAAATAAAAAAGTTAATAATAAAATATAATAAAACTGTAATGATAGAGATGATAGAATGGTAGGATGATCACAGTCGCTCAACGTACTGCAGCTGCTACGTCGGTTGATGCGTGGACTACTGTTTGCAACATAAGTGTTTCAATGCAAAATTCAGAACACAAACACATATAGTGAGATTCATATCACATAGTGCTAAAGACAATTAGACATGAGCGCAGGTAACTGCGTTGAGAGAAGATTGAAAACATCATATACAGCTCAACGCTGCAGGTGAAGACCCGACAACGTGTTTTTGTCGGTCATCTGTGCGACTTCTTCAGGGGTTATAGTTCCCAAAGCAAGACGATAGTAAAAGAGAGTTCATAGCCACTATATATTTCGAACACTACTGTTGGTCGTCTTTCGAAAAAAAAAAAATTGAGTGTCACAATTCGAAGTTTAAGAAATTATAGGTTTGAGAGTGAAAATAAGAAAGGAAACTAGTTGAGGTAACGAGTTCAAATCCTCCTAAGACCTTAAGTAGGAAACTAGTCAGAAAAGAACATATAGTAGGGAAGGTAGCAGGTTCAAAGACTGGACAAATATATAATAGGGAACGTAGAAGGTCCGAAGACTCAACCAGTCCACAAAGTAAAACAACCATCGAAGAAACCAGTGAGGTAGCAAATTTGAAGACTAACAAGAAATGTTGAGAGAAAGAAGTGATCGTAAAATTAACTCTATTCTTAAAATTTTCAATCAGTAAAATATTTCACCCATTGTAGCCAGCAGTTGTTGAATCTCGCTGAAAAATTGTTCAAGGATTCATGAAAGTAACAGTCTGGAAGTCCTTTGTGTTGCAATTTCAACATCAAGGTGAGTAGGAAGTATGCATTAACGCCCGACATTATTGTCAATATATTTGCTTGATGAAAATAAGAAATTATTACTGACATCTTTTGTTGTTTGTCTGACTAGGAAGTGTAGTCCTGGAAGCTCTGAAAAATTAACCCTAAACGGATAATATGTCTCTCATTCTTATGGGAAGTGACACACATTACATATGTGGGTTTGCAGAAAAACTTGATCACACAACGCATGTAATCCCAAGTGTCATTCTTGTTTATCAGGCTAAGATCAAATTGCCATCATAACATGACCGAAAATTGTTCAATCTCTTATAGGTTTGTGTTCGTGCATATGTCGATCTCCTATCAAATCTTAAGAATACCGAAACATCATCCCTTAGGTGTACTCCGAAGAACAATTTTCTTTCTCTCCCTAGGTTGTTCAGATTGTCGTACTCGTCGAATGCACATAACGTGCAAGCCAAAGCGGGGCTTGATGATTTGCCCATCACAATGTCAACCCTTTGCTTCAAGATAGTCCCCATAGTTATGACAAACGTATAATTGAGATCGAATTCAACCATTGTTAGAATACATTTTTTTTTTTTATCAGACGGATCTTGTAGGAAGATTTTTTATGTTGCTAATCTTCAATTTTTTTCCTTTTTTTTCTTACAAAAACTAGGTAAAAGGGAAGAAGCAGAACACTACTTAGAACCTATTTTAAGTTCTCTTAGTGGTAACAATCAGACTATGATGTACTATCACTTTTCTTATGTTGTCTTGTTGACCATTAACTCAAAACTGATGTGCACATCTACCTGTCAAATTGCCCTCTTTGTAGGTGGGCCCTACAACTTACTGTCACATATTTGTTCAAACAAACAGTTACACTGTCCAGGGATGTTAGACCCGGTTTCCAGTAGGTGCTGCTCCCCATCAATAGATGGAACCTCACTTGGAGTGCTAGTGGTGCCTGTTCCTATCAGCACCCCCAACATCGACTTGAGTTGTTCTTTCTTAAGAAAAAAAAATAAAATATATATATATATATATACATCATGTTGCTCTTATGTATGACCTTTCCTGGCCTTTTTGGGATTAGTGGATGGGAGGTTAGCGCCTTTGAAACCATGTGTTCTATGAAAGGGTGTTTTCTGTTCAGTAATTGAACGGATTAAGCGCATATCAAACAACACGCGTGAACGTAGAGTTTCATTCCACGGTTGGGTGCGGAGGGGATCTGGAGGGGGTGCACTCCGGAGAAAAGGTCGTGAGGGTCGGGGGGGGGGGGCTAACAATAAATTGCCCCGAAAGACAAATAAAAAATGCGAGGAAAAAACAGAAAAAAAGGATAAAAAAAATAACAATGGCCAATGAAGACTGACCAGTGGCAGCGCGCGTTCTCCGAGAGAGAGAGAGAGAGAGAGAGAGAGGCATATGTGCACTCATGGCGCATTGTGTGTGTGTGTGTGTGTGTGTGTGTGTGTGTGTGTGTGTGTGTGTGTGTTGTCAATCAAAGAATCAATCAGTCAATCAATATACATATATACATATATATAGGGTTTAGCCTCCTTATGAGTTGGTGAAACTCTAATAAAACAGTTTGTCACCGCCCCTTGTTTATTGTCATTTCCCTCCTCTTTGCCTACGGCTCACCGGGCATCTATGTTTGACGATATATCTATATCTATATATATATATATATATATCGTCAAAAGAAAGTTTTTTTGTGAGTTCTCTATGACATGAGGTAAATGCCCGTAAATTTTCAAGTCATTTGGCGAAGCCAAATAAGAATTAAAAATCGCCAAAGATGGCGGTGTCAAAACGTGCTCGCCCACGTATTTTTTCACTTTTTACGTTTTGTTTTCACTTTAGTTCGGGGTCTAAACAATTTTATTATTTTTTGCAAATTTTTTAGCGGGTTTTGTATTAGGTGAACTACACATCTGTAAAGTTTTAAGGCATTTAGCTATTCCAAAAAAAGAAAAAAAATCACCAAAGATGGCGGTGTCGAAAACATGCTCGCGCACTCACTAAATTTAATTATCTTTTTATTTATTTTCATTTTTTTAATTAGTATTTGTTTTTTGTATTTTATTTTTATTTCAAATTTGGTAAGGAATTCGGATGTAATGCTCAACCAAACTTGGTAAGGAATTTGGGAGTGCGCGAGCATGTTTTCGACACCGCCATATTTGGTGATTTTTTTTTTTTTTTTTTGGCATGGTTAAATGCCGTGAAAATTTACAAATGTGTACTTCACATAATACAAAACCCACTAAAAAAGTTTCAAAAAATAATAAAATGGTTTAGCCCCCGAACTAAAGTGAAAACAAAAAGTAAAAAGTGAAAAAATATATGGGTGAGCACGTTTTAACACTGCCATCTTTGACGATTTTTAATTCCTATTTGGCTTAGCCAAATGACTTGAAAATATATGGGCATGTACCTCACGTCATAGAGAACTAAAAAAAAAAACAAAAAGAATTAAATAATTATTTTTAGACCCCGAAATAATTTTTGGTGAGGGACAAACGCCGTCGGGTTCGGACCCCGTACGGTACCCCGAGCGCCCGTACTGCCTGGAGATCTCCATACGTACGGGCTGGTGACCCTGTATATATATGTGTATATATATATATGTATATATATGTATATATATATGTATATATATATGTATATATATATGAGTACGTATAATAGAGATCTTGATCGTCTTAAGCTTACTAAGCTCAAAGGATAGAGCGTTGTATATATATATATATAATATTATATATATATATATAATATATATATATATATATATAGGGTGAGTGATAGTCTACTTTGATTTTGGTTAAGGTGGATTATAATTTACAGTGTAATCAGTGAGGGGATTCTGCAGACTGTTGAGGGTTCAGCCTCTTGATGAGTCGGTGAAACTCCGACGAAACAGTTTGTCACAGCCCCTCGTTTGTTGTCCTCTTCTCTCTCTCTGCCTACGGTTTTACCGAGCAGTTCTGTTTGTGACGATATATATATATGTATAAACTAGCTAGGCAACCCGATACAGACTGCTCACATAATCTGAGATAGACTTGAAAAAAAAAAAAAAAAATCACAGCCTCACATTTTATAAAGAATAACATTAAACTGGCTACGAAATCTGAGTTTAATTTAAGAATTCAAAAAATAACAAATTGAAAACAAAAAATACACGAGAAAATGAGAGGAGGGACAGAGCCAAGAGAGACTGAGACAAACAAAGAAAGACAGACAGAAAGAAAAAAATAGATAGATAGATAGATAGATAGATAGATAGATAGATAGATAGATAGATAGAGAGAGAGCGAGAGAGAGCGAGAGAGAGCGAGAGAGAGCGAGAGAGCGAGCGAGCGAGAGAGAGAGAGAGAGAGAGAGAGAGAGA
>BFEA01000183.1:649081-667964 GCA_003427395.1 Chara braunii
GAGAGAGAGAGAGAGAGAGAGAGAGAGAGAGAGAGAGAGAGAGAGAGAGAGAGAGAGAGAGAGAGAGAGAGAGAGGAGCAACAAAAGTACAAAGAATAAAGAAAGACCAACACGAGTATACAAAGAAAAAAAGCTTTAACTGACCATTTAAGACATAATCATTGCGTAGTGTAATAAACCTTGACTTAAAAAAATGCAATAATATTATGTCAAAATAATTATTATTATCTGTGTAGCACAGCGAACATGTTCGGATCTTTTCTGAACATCTGAACATGTTCGGGTGTTCGGCTGAACGCCACCCGAACGTGTTCGGCCGAACATATTCCAAGAAAGAAAAAAAAAAAGCGCTTTTTTTGTTTTTGATTTTTAACTCGAGTTATGTTACGATTGTGACCATACCTCCAAGGCAAAAGTTGTTTGTATTATTATTTTACATAACATATATTGTTTTCAAAATTTTTGGAGAACGTTGTTTTTTTTTTTTATAAATATTTTTATGTTCGTGTTCGGAGAGTTTCGGGGCTCGTTCGCGTTCGGTCACCGAACCCGAATACGATGCTACACTGATCATTATTATTACTATTTTCTCTCTCTCCTTCCCTTCCCATTTATTTGTCTCCCTCTTCTCATCTCTCTTGTAGGAGCGTCGTCGAGACGGAAGACGACCATCTAAAAATTTGTCATTAAGGCAAGGCCTGGACAACCACTTATTCAACATTTGTCTCTTGCTATACATTTATAAGACCAATCAACTTCCTTCCCTGGAAGGATACTCTTGCAACACCTCATGAACAAAAACTCGTTGCAACACTTAGCGACGATACTGCTCGAAAATTACGAATTGACCCTGTCCGTAAGTGAGGTGAATTACAATATCCACACATCTCCAACTGTTTATGCTCGTATTCAATTCCTCTGCTGCTTCCACAATATTTTGAATCCTGTGAGAACTGTCAAGATGAGACATGTGTGCAAGTGTCTTTTTGGTACCAATAGATCAAGAGAGTCCTTTATGAAATTGTTAATATTAAAAGAAGTTTAAATAACTTGATTGTACTAAGCGTCATGTATGGACATGCACATGGTCTCTAGCTGGTGTAGGCGCGGACATAACACAACTTATATGAGACGGAGTAGTTGTAGCGGTCGACAAAGCTGAAACAACAATAGACGTAGTGACCATCTGTGTTGGCATATTGGATGATGAAACAAAATTTGTAAGACGTTGAAGGAGATGCTGCTTGAAGGGACAGTCTACGGACCCGAGCGGAATGAGGAGCGGGAGAAGCAACCGTGGGAAAAATCCTTTTAAGAAGGTTTTGTATCTGTGCATATCTGTGAAAGGGTTGAGGAATGGTCTCCTTTGTTGGATAATGTAGCAAATGACTTGTCATCCTAGTAATCTCCTCATTAGAGAGAGCGACGAACTCATCGTTCAAAACCGATTGCAACATGGAAGAAACCTCCAAATTCGAAATATTCAACGGGTTTGAAAAAAGAGGAGATCGTCGTTCCAACCGCATATCAATGAGTTTGTTTCTTTTCCAGTCGAGGAAGTTTTTCCATATTCGAGCTTCTTTTACGAATGTTGCAGTTTTGACAAACATTTCAAAAAACGAGAGAAGGTTAACAACAACCGTATTTTTCATCACCACTTCAGGACACCCTTCACCACATCAGGATGCAGCCTGCCTAAACAGGTGGTTTTCAGGGTCTTCGGATCTTTCACCACTTCAGGACCATTTAGGTATGAAAATCCAGAATGGTCATGAAGTGGTGAAAGCTCTGAAGACAGTGAAAACCACCTGTTTAGACAGGCTGCATCCTCAAGTGGTGAAGGGTGGTTTTCATGGTCTTCGGACCTTTCACCACTTCATGACCATTCAGGATTTTCAGACTGATCAAAACTCTCACTTGACCACTTCAGGACATCCTTTACCACTTCAGGATGCAGCCTGCCGAAACAGGTGGTTTTCAGGGTCTTCGCACCTTTCACCACTTCAGGACCATTCAAGATTTTCAGACTGCGTGAAAGTCTCACTTCAGAATTTTCATTCCATAATTTTCAGCTACGCTTGTGCAAAAAACACCTCAGTAAAAACATTTTGCATGCCAATCTTCTTCGCATCGGGCAACACAATAACCCTCGAAGGATTTTGTGGTTGCGATGTGGCGCAAACATCTCTTTCACGTCCACTGTGTTAAGATTGCAAACACCTCACGAACACGTGCACGTTCAACGATCCGTCCACAAAATGGAAGAGGTGCAAGTGCATCGTTAGAGAGCACATTCCACGCTTTCACAATATGAGTTCTGGTTTCATGAACAACAGGTTGCAGTCCCACCTAATTATCATCAAAGGTAGGCTCGAGCACTTCGAGGGAATCCAAAAGATTAGTTTCCGTACCACGACTCTTTCTTCTCTTTAATATAGATTGAACACAATCTTCGTTCGAATCACCCGTAACGTTATCATCTTCGTCATTGATAAATGTAGGGTTATCATGCCCACTCGATAGACCTATCCGTGAACCATACTCATCAGCACGAAAATCGTCACCACTCCCCTCCACAACCATTTTCTAAGCATAATCAAGGGTATTCCCTTGCAAACATTCACGCTTAACTTCACAAAAAACAACATGATATCATATTGAGTAAAATTGTTGGTTCCTATTGCTTTCATATCTTTTCGATTAGCACGAGTGTCGTAGTTATGGCACGTTCGGCAGTCGCCTGCGAAGAAAGAATAGGACGGAATTCATCGGAATGTCAAGGCTCGACGAAAAATAAACAAAACAAAATGATGTTGAAAAAGAAAAATTCATCCAAAAAATTAGTGATACACAATATTCTTCGTTAAATTTTTTTAATCAGGCAACGCAACACGGATGTTATTGGGATGACCAACACGAGACAAAACAACGTACAGTTGGCAATGCGCAAAAAACGGCTTGTGTAGCGAGATACCCTCACTAGATACGATTTGTCATTGGGACTTGTGAATCGTTACAGCAAAAACAAAATGAATTGCAAATTACCTCATAAACCATTTGAACCCGGTGATCTCACCATCGCTTGTCAGATCAATCTTGAGGACCAATGTTGTCTTACCCGCGAGCATTATTGTCATTTCCAACAAATCATCATCAACAATCTTCTTTATAATCAGCCATGTACCATTGTTAAGTAGGAGGAAAAAGAGGGCGAGAAGTAAGGTCACCGAGGCCAAGAACAACATGCCAGTATCCAGTGCACTTGAGCATAGCTCACAACACAATCCACATAGTGAAGTCTTAGGCCAAAGCCCAAAGAGGGCGAAAACAATAAGATAGAAAGAATTAAGCTCGTACATTCCTTGCCAGCATCCTTTCCCCACATCATAGCCGTCTGAAAATCGTTCCGCTCACCCACTGCCTCGATGTTGCCGACGTTCTGGCAGTTCCCCTACGCGTTTCCGCCGGTGCCAGAACCGGCTTTATCAGGGAGTAGGCACCTCCTTGGTCGAATGGCGACGGTCAATCGCTATAAACGATTGCCGTCGCAATTATTCCTAGTACTATCCCTGGCACCATTCCCATTCGTCACTCTTTCACTTACTCCGGTTCGTTCATATGTTCAAGTACCTTTCCCCCTCCGGGCCACCTCCGGGGCCCTTCTTTCCACAAACTTCATCAAAACGTCCGAAAAAAACGCTTCCGGATACTCGAGCAACCCGAGCTCGCGCTGTATCGATACCAGAGGCAACTCTACCAGTTCCGTCGTTGAGGTACATGCCCGGATTCTAGCCAGCGCGCTATTCACCACTGCTTTTTTTTGTTTCTTGTCTGAATATGACCCGTATCCCTGCATGAACCGATACTCGAAGTTTCTAGACCAGAGATTATCCTCGTTCTTACCTCTGTATCTGATTTCAATTTTATTCGGGCTCCTGCAAATCCTCAGTTTGCATCCTAGGAACACCCAAGTCCCTTCCCTTGAGTCCGTCCTTTTCAGCTCCAAGTTTTTATCATAAATCCCTTCCAACCTTTTAATAATCGCATCTGCCCTTTTTGCGCAGTTCCTAGAGTTCCCTTCCCAAACAAAAATAGACAGGTCATCCACCAGTCGCATGCTTGTACTAGGTTCCTATCACTTCCAAGTGACTCAAAGAAACAAACTTCATTATAGACACACAACAGGCATGCCAACGGCGAGCTACTGGACTTCCCCATTGGTACCCCCATTACCTGTCTTAGCACCCGCCCCACTGCCATCAGGTAGGTATGTCCCAATTCATACCTCATGAAGCGCGCCACTTGTTCCGTACTTACGAACAACCGATCATTCCCGCTTTGTTTAGCAAAGGATACACCTTTCCCTCTCCTCTTTACAAACACCTCATTTCTTCCCTTCCTCTTCATAGCTTCCTCGAGCCAGGCACCTGACTGCTGGATTGATGCATGCGGTAGCTCGTTAAACATTTCCTTTATATCGAAGGACAACCCCTTCATGCATCCCCCCTTTCCTTTAGACTTTGCCCACTTTGAGATTTTTTCGACCCTCCCTTTCAAGTCCCCAACTGACTTTAGATTGAAGTGACATGAAGGTGCGAGCAGCAACAACATTGCATTCAACGCTTTAGCTATCCTTCTGCTAGCTTGCTTAGAGGGCTCAAAGAATGAAGGAGTAATCAGACGAAATTTTCGAAAATCCTTATTCTTTGGTACAACATAAGCGTTGCCCAGTCTACACTTCCCGTCCCATTTCCCCAGGCTGTCGAACCCTTGCTGTCTATACTCCCTCTTGCATTCCTCCAATACTTGCCTTTCGTCCTAAGTAACTGCCTCGAAACTTTCTTTTCCCCAGAACAGATCTCTCATTCCTTCCGCGTACCTCTTAGGGCATATGATCAATGTTTCTATTGGGTTTTTATCGAGCGGAACCCTCACGTAGTTCACTAGCAGTTTCCTCCACAGTTCCACACTATCAGATACCGAACCTTCCTTTCCACTCGTCTTTTGGTCAACAATCACCCTCTTTACCTCCCTTGGCGTCACCCGTTTTTTCAAACCATATTTTAGAAACGAGTCGTTAATTTCCTTTGTTACCCCCTTCACCAACTTCATCCCCTCTCTCTTAAACGAGTTCTTGGCATTAATCAGACTTGCAGGAACGCCGGTAACAGAGCTGAGCTTGCAGGTCACATGTCCTTCCTCCTTCGGAAGGTCTGAGTCTGCGCAAGGGCAGACACCTACCACAGTCTGCGCAGCAGACCTATGGTTTTGCAGAGTTTGGCTAACAGTCCGATTTTTCTTCCAGCCTACAGATGATCCTGCTCACGCACTCCGAAAACTGTTCCTTAATTATTTCTTCAGCCAGATCCCGTACCTTCCTCTTTGAAATCTTATCATTAAATGTAATTCCCACTACCACCCTTTTCCTAATTTTAATCCCAAATCTTTTTGAAAGTACCCCATCCAAGAGGCTTTTCACCTTACTCCTGGTTGTCTTTTTTTAGAAAGTCCTGGTGGTCTGAAACAATCGAACCAAACTCTCCAACGACAGCTTGTACATGTTCTTAATAGACCATGGTACTGACAACAGCCTAATCAGGAGTTTCTTATCACATGTCAGCCCAAGATTTCTGCACAAGATCCGTATCACCTGAAACCTCCCCCACTCCTGGATTCCCTTCTTACATTCTCTCAGCAACCTCACTCTACCATTCACTCGCAAAACCGACTCCCCAAACTTTCTCTTAATTACTGACCACTTCGTTACCCAGAGATTACCCTTAGTCGAGGTAAACACCTTTGGCCTTCCCCAGATCGCAGAACTCTCTGCCCAGGGCTGAAAATCTTACTAGCTTCGAGGACTTCCGGCTCTTCCTCTTTCCCCTCCTATTACCCTTCCTACTACTCTGCCTTCCCACCCCCCGTTTACCCCTGCAATTCAGACTCGGTGTCCATCTCTTTATACACATCCCCTCCACCCTTAGTAGTTCCTCCTTTTCTGCTAGCACTAATGGTTGTGCTACGTACGTTCGCCATCCGAACTTGCGAAGCCACCTGTACAACTTATTCCCACAACTCGTCTGTTCCGTGTTTCCCACATGTTCCTTCCATCTTAGCTGTAGTTCCCTTTCTGTTTTCCCGATATAGAACTTCCGACAAAATGGGCTGATTAGTACATAAACGCATGACTCAACATCCAGCCATCCAGACGGGTCGCGGTCAAAGGCTTCTATCAAGAAACTTCGAAACTTACTTGCGTGAGCAATACATCCATTCAAAATTCGAAATAACAAGAGAAGTTTACTAAGTCTGTCCAGGACACTCGTGATCTTTCGAGACTTCTTATTTCCTCCCAGTTTGCCCCTAATCACACTCACTTCCCGTAAGTAGTCCCATGCTAATTCCCTACTCAACCCCCGCTTCTTGTTCGTCTGGGTCGGCAATTTTCGTTACGACGGCCCTAATCTCGAGCCCAGCCGTACATGGTCCCCTTCCCCCTGTTGTTGTTGCAATCTCAAAAATACTCTGAATGACACGCAATTCAGCCAATTCCTCTACTGCCTCGTCCTTCCTCGCTCTCCATTCCACTCCTTCCTTTTTACACATTTGCTTGAGCTCCGTACATACCTTGTTCCCCAGAAACTTCACCATTGCTACCTTAAAGCTGATGCTACTGTTGAAGTCCGCCAAGCAGGGAGCTCCTAACCACGGATCAGTGACCAACGATTGTGTCTCCTTCTTCTTAGGCCTGCCCCTTCCTTTTCGTTCTTGCTCCACGGGAGATGCCATTGTGAAGACCGGTTGTCGCGACGAGCTGCCACGTGCTGATTTCGACGGGGTTTCAATTGGCGGGTTAGTATTGGCCGCTCCCCGTTGAGTTGGCGCCCTTTTCCTTCTCCTATTCATTGGTTCTTCCTCCTCGGCTTCAGCTTCCTCCTCATCTTCTGGCCATTCCTCCCATTCCTCGTCACCCCCCGCGATCTTTTTTCCATCATTCTTCACCATCTCGATAAGTTCCTCGTTGACCGCTTTCTTGACTTCCTTCCTAAAAAAAACCCGTTGCTCGCTAAACATCTTTCGGATATCCCACAGTCGATCCGCCTCCTTTTTTTCTTCATCGTGCTTTTTCTCTAGTTCTATTCGCTTCGCTTTTTCTCTTTCGACCTTCTCCAACTCCAATTTTTTCTTCCGTGCTTCTTCCTCCTTCCTCCGATCCTCTTCTTCTCTCCTAGCTGTCTCTGCCCTGTTTTTCTCTTCTAAAGATAATTTAAAGAAAGACGCCATGGCTCCGAACGATTCCTCTAATTCTTTACACAGTGTAACTGTCGGCGCCATGTTTTTTGGCGTAGGCACAGTGCCCTCCTCGTTGATCGTAACTCCTCCCCCATTCCATCCTGAGGCTCCTATTACTGCTCCTCCTCCACCTCCTCCTCCTCCTCCTCCTCCTTGCGGGAAATACCCTCCTTGGTATGCATTCCCTCCGCCCTGCCTTGGCATCGGGCATTCCCTTGCGTAGTGTCCGAGTTGGCCGCAATTGTAACACCTCACCGGCCGTCTCTGACCATTTCCTCCGCCGTTCCAGCCTCCGCCATTCCATCCATTATTCCCATTGTTCCATCCCCCGTCATTCCATCCCCCATTATTCCAACCTCCCGTTGGTGGTCCATTATTCCATCCACCTCCACCACTGCTCCCTCCACCACCCGAGCTAGGGCCTCCATAGTTTCCCCACCCCGGTGGAGGTCCCCAATTCGCACCACCTCCTCCTCCTCCTCCTCCTCCTCCTCCATTCCATCCTTGTCCACCCCCTCCCCATTGCCCTCCTGATCCTTGACTATTGTTATTACCTCCGAAGTTGTACTGATCCATCCTGCTTCACTTCCTAGGACCTCCGCGTCTTTCAGTCAGCGTCCTTCTTCCAATTGTATCCACAATGCTCCTCTGCTATTCTGTCGTAGCTCTCTTAATACTAGTCACGATCGCTCCGTAGAGGCAGCGGATACGTCCATTTTTTCGTCCGCACAGTAGACAATCTACTCGTATCTTCACTGCCACCACCTTCGAGTAGCTCCCTCGGCAGGTTGCAGTATCCTTATTAAGAGGAATAAGAGGCCGAGAAGTAAGGTCGCTGCGGCCAAGAACAACATGTCAGTATCCAGCGCACTTGAGCATAGCTCACAACACAATCCACATAGTGAAGTCTTAGGCCAAAGCCCAAAGAGGGCGAAAACAATAAGATAGAAAGAATTAAGCTCGTACATTCGGCGCCAGCATCCTTTCCCCACACCATAGCCATCTAAAAATCATTCCGCTCACCCACTGCCTCGATGCTGCCGACGTTCTGGCAGTTCCCCTACGCGTTTCCACCGGCGCCAGAACCGGCTTCAAAAGGGGGTAGGCACCTCCTTGGTCGAATGGCGACCGTCAATCCCTATAAACGATTGTCGTCGTGATTATTCCTAATACTATCCCTGGTACCATTCCCATTCGTCGCTTTTTCACTTACTCCGGTTCGTTCATATGTTCAGGTACCTTTCCCACTCGGGGGCCCTTCTTTCCACAAACTTCATCAAAACGTTTGGAAAAAACGATTCCGGATACTCGAGCAACCTGAGCTCGCGTTGTACTGATAGCAGAGGCAGCTCTACCAGCTCCGTCGTTAAGGTACATGCCCGGATTCTAGCCAGCGCGCTATTCACCGCTGTTTTTTTTCTGTTTCTTGTCTGAATATGACCCGTATCCCTGCATGGACGGATACTCGAAGTTTTTAGACCAGAGATTATCCTCGTTCTAAACCTCTGTATCTGATCTCAATTCCGTTCGGGTTCCTGCAGATCCTCAGTTCGCATCCTAGGAACACCGAAGTCCCTTCCCTCGTGTCCGTCCTTTTCAGCTCCAAGTTTTTATCATAAATCTCTTCTAACCTTTTAACAATCGCATCTGCCCTTTTTGCGCCGTTCCTAGAGTTCCCTTCCCAAACAAAAGTAGACAGGTCATCCACCATTCGTATGCCCTGTACTAGGTGCCTGTCCCTTCCAAGTGACTCCAAGAAATAGACTTCATTATAGACACACAGCAGGCATGCCAGTGGCGGGCTACTAGACTTCCCCATTGGTACCCCCACCTCACGAAGCGCACCACTTGTTCCGTACTTACGAACAACCAATCATCCCCGCTTTGTTTAGCAAAAGAATACACCTTTCCCTCTCCTCTTTACAAACACCCCTTTTCTTCCCTTCGTCTTCATAGCTTCCTCGAGCCAGGCAACTGACTGCTGGATTGATGCATGCGGTAGCTCGTTAAACATTTCTTTTATATCGAAGGACAACCCCTTGATGCATCCCCCTTTTCCTTTAGACTTTGCCCACTTTGAGATTTTTTCCACCCTTCCTTTCAAGTCCCCAACCGACTTTAGATTCAAGTGACATGAAGGTACGAGCAACAACAACATTGCATTCAACGCTTTAGCTATCCTTCTGCTAGCTTGCTTAGAGGGCTCAGAGAATGAAGGAGTAATTGGACGGAATTTTCGAAAATCCTTATTCTTTGGTACAACATAAGCGTTGCCCAGTCTACCCTTCCCGTCCCATTTCCCCAGGTTGTCGAACCCTTGCTTTCTATACTCCCTCTTACATTCCTCCAATACTTGCCTTTCGTTCTCAGTAACTGCCTCGAAACTTTCTTTTCCCAGAACAGATCGCTCATTCCTTCCCCGCGTACCTCTTAGGGCACATGATCAATGTTTCTGTCGGGTTTTTATCGAGCGGAACCCTCACGTAGTTCACTAGCAGTTTCCTCCACAGTTCCACATTCTCAGATACTGAACCTTCCTTTCCACTCGTCTTTTGGTCGACAATCACCCTCTCTACCTCCCTTGGTGTCACCCATTTTTTCAAACCATATTTCATAAACGAGTCGTTAATTTCCTTTGTTACCCCCTTCACCAACTCCATCCCCTCCCTTTTAAACGAGTTCTTGGCATTAATCAGACTTGCAGGAACGCCGGTAACAGAGTTGAGCTTGCAGGTCACATGTCCTTCCTCCTTCGGAAGGTCTGAGTCTGCGCAAGGGCAGACACCTACCACAGTCTGCCCAGCAGACCTATGGTTTTGCAGAGCTTGGCGATCATTGTTAAGTCCTGGCTTTGGTGACAAATTTCACAAAAGCATCATGGACACACCAATTTTTAAGAGCATCTTGTGAGGTGGAAGGCTTGATTTATTGAGAGAGTTTAAAAATTATTGTTCAATACCAAGTCCTTTATCATTCGAATCATGGTAGTCAACGCTAAAAAACTCACGCACCTCCTAGGAAAATCGTCAAGAACATAGTTGTTAACAAAACCGACATCGTCATTGGTAAAGCATAAAATTAATCGAGGCGGGAAATATTCGGCGTCCCCCATGTGGTTGGACACATCTTCAAACGTCCATGAAATCAACTCATCAATAAGTTTATTCGTACAAATCTCACGTGGCAATCTGGTTGCGGCAGGTTCATTAGTACGAACACGAGGATGGTCACCATTCCCAACACACATAAAAAAAAATGGGCATACATTCGTGTCAGTTCATCATTCCATAAGCATAAGATTCACATTTTTTGGTCAATTGATGACCCTAAAAAAGTTTCCAAAAAGCTGGGTATCATGGTGTACGTGTACGTGGGTGGCGCGTACACGCGTACACGTATTCCTGTACGCGACACGTACGTGCGTACACGTACTCCCGTACGTGGGAATACGTAAAAAAAAAACAACAACAACAAAGTCATCGAAAAAATCTGAAAAAAACGTATGTTATGCAAAATGATATTTCAAACAACTTTTGCCTGAGACGCATCTTGAAATTTCGTACCAAACTCGAGTTAAAAATCAAAGGCACAAAAAACAAACAAATTGGAATAATTAAAAAAAAAAACTAGGAAAAAAACACACAAAAATAAAAGCAAACTTCTATAACAAATATATGTTATGCAGAAACATGATACAAATAACTTTTGCCTGGGATTCGTCCCTGAATTCCCAACCAAACTCGAGTAAGAAATTAAGAATAAAAAAAAGTAATATTATCATAATAATTAAAAAACTTTTTAAAAAAATATCTTTTTTTAAGTTGTAAAGGTTTTTGATTTTTAAATCGAGCTTGGTTCAAAATTCGGGTATGACCTTCAGGCAAATGTTGTTTGTATCATTATTCTGCACGATATACTTTGTTTTAAGAGTTTTTGGATTTTTTTATTATTATTATTATTATTATTTTTTACGTACGCGTATGCGCGTTTTTAGGTTCGTACGCGTACGCATGGGGTGCTACCCAGCCACAAAGGAGACATTTTCATGAACGCATTAATTTGTTGCGTTGGCGATCCGTGTTTCACAACGACAAAACCTGTTTAAAATCCCCAACAAGAAGTAAAATTTTTCCACCAAACGACTCATCATTCTTACAGAGGTTCCGGAATGTAATGACAAGAGTTGCGTAGCATCCCGCTTGGGCTCGGTGACCAAACCCGAACGCTCGGTACCGAGCCCGAACATGGCCCAAAATAGACTGAGCCTGGACTTTTTTTTTTTTCATTTCTTTTTTATTTTTTTTAATATATAAAAGGGTTGGGGGGCCCTGATGGGCATTGCTCATCTCTCCTGAACATACACACACACACACACACACCACACACGCACACATACACATCCCACAGACACCCCACATACACTCTACACACCACACACACATGAGGACGCGCTCGACAACCCCCTAATTTGTAATCGGTCGAACATGTTTGATTCCCGCTCGGCCGAGTGTCCGAACATATTCCGCTGCTCGGTGGGGCGCCGAATATGTTCGGTGTGCTACACAGGTCAAAAGCTTCCAAGTGAAACTTATTACTCATCGGGGCCTTGTCCCTAACAATCAAGTCGGCACGACGGATAAGCTCCACAATATCTAATTGTTTCGAAATTAAGAAGAGACGTGTGTTATCAATTTTCAAAGGTACGAGAAATCGTGAGTGAAACATTCGACCCTCTATCAAAATATCGCCGCTATGCCACTTGATGCAATGACTAGTCCAATGACGGAAAAAGACATGATGCCTGCAAAAATCGCTTCAATGCAAAAAAATATTTCCTGTTGTCGTCGGTGCATCGATAAAAAGATACAACGGTTTTTTTTCTTGCACAAACCAAATAACGTTTTTCACCAGCACTCGTTGGTGTTGCCGTAGACTTCGAACATTAGAGTCATATCTGCGTTGCATTTGAATCAGATCATACAACAACTCGCCGTTTAGAATTGACGATATCGTTATGTTCTCGCAATGTTTGGTTATATTCTCAACAATTCTCCGTCGGGTGTTGGATAATAAAGGCAGAACTGCCATATGTTTTCTCAAACTTTTGCAAAGTACGGTGAAGATGAAATAATACTAACGATCGCAAACTGTTCGGGGAAACTATTTCATTGTCTGCGCGATACTGAAAATCGTCACACATCTTATCTCAATGTCATTTAAAGAAACAGACAAGATTGGTCACTTGACCAATAGCGAGAACCATAACAAATATTTTACGAACTTTTCCAGACATGTAATGGGCTGCGACTGTGTCTATGAATTGATGGTATGCATTATTGGTTTGCAAAAGACCCAATCGAAGACACATGGATCAGAAAGAATCGTATTCGACTCCGTCTACCATACAAATTTCAGCAAAAGAGCGCACCCCACGAGAATGTTTATAGTTTAGCAACACACATAAATAAAATCGTTCACATTGCATAATTCTCACGTGACGCAACCGAGACATCTTTTCGAGTGGACCAGTGTCAAGGTTGTACATTTTTCAGTTCCACTTCTTATGTTTGTTATCCTACACATGAGTATGAACGATCTCTGAATATAACGGAAACTCCTCTTGAGGAATATGCGAATTCAAAGAGTTTTGTTTCATCCACGCTGTCAATTTCATTTTTTGGGGGGCTATGCGAAACAACGTCATGCTCAATGTCAGGTTCGAATTGCAATTTTTGTATGCTTTCGATATGTACAGACAATCTTTCGACCGCGGGCTATTGTTCCGCAAGGTCGAACTCAAATAAATGTCAGCATGCCTCGTATGCACCTAAATACGCATATTTTATTAGGATTTCACTTCATCGATTGGTGCATTATTATCTTGTCCGTAAACCAGCACACGATCACACCCTTTGTACACGTACTTATACACGTACTTGCATGCATTAATGTTAGCACAATATTCAACATTCAAGTGACAATTAAACCTCATTGGCAAGTACGGTTTATACTAGACCACATGTCGATTATCATAAGCGACACCATTTTGAAAAATTATAAAACCACCGTCGCTTGTTTTTTTTTCTCCTATATAAAAGGTATGCTTGTTCGTATTTCAATGTTATTGTCGAAATGAAGTCTTTCGAAAACTCTTTTGTGCATTCTCCGTTCTTCATATACGAAGTGTCGCGCTTCTCCGCACTGCAAATCCCGTGCATCATGAACTTGACAACCCTTTCTCTCGATTCCCCACACCACATCGTCAACAACGTCCGCATCCCAAATTTTATTATCTGGATGCAAGACAACCAATATACGAGTGTGTGATAGACCCATTTTTAAAAACTCCGCCAGATACAACATTTCACTTACCCTACCAAAAATCCGTTTGTTGTTTATCTCATCAATTAGTTGTGCAAAAAACCTTTGAGCACTCGTGCAAGAATATCTGGTTTGTTGTTAGGACATTGTCCTGACAACAAGGTTTGTTTAATCTCCGGCCAGTTAGTATTGCATGTCATAGTGATGAAAAAATCCAACTTTTCAAGTCGTTTCACAACTATAATGTTGTCGTAATATCTTTCACTTATATATTAGGGTCCCCCAGTGAACGTTGACGGTAAAACCACTTTTGTTATAACAACGTCACCACGTTGATTTTGTTCTAACATCTCGTAAATCCTGGTAATTCGCCGACCACAATTCTTTTTGGTGGAATCTCACTCATTTCAAGAAGAGGGATTCAACGTTAGCGTATGTCATGCTACAAAACTCATGGATAAGACGTGCTGCATAAAGGGGGTAAGACCTTTCACCATCGCGTTCGTAAAGATGAAATGCATAGTACTGCTTGACACTAAGTTTTGACGACCATCGAACTTTCGAGGCACGTCGGACAGACCAACTATCAATTCCCTCCAGGAAAGCAAAACAAACCTTAAACAGTCGTGCGCTCGAGAACATTCGAGAACCACAACGTTTTGCCGCTCATCGGAAAAAGGAGCACACAAACAGATCTCGAACTCACGAAAAAGAAGTTCATCGGCCATCAGAATACAGACCTCATGCAGACGCATAGAACGGTTATAACGTCGGACATGTTCTTCCACAGGTATGACATCCGGATTTATGACCAACTTCCTCCGTTCAATTCTTCCGGCGGCAGGTCGGCAACTGTTATAAAATCTCTCACCTAATTGTTACACTGTTGTAGCAATTCGTTAAACCTTCTAAATATGCACTTCATTCGATTAATTTCGGTCTCGGATGTATGTGCAAGTAAGTTAAGGAAGTCTACTCTTTGATCAATCGCATTTTCAAACGTTGAGGATCGTGCGAGTAAAGTTGCCCAAACTGAGGGCGTTCCCCTTCCCCCACAACCAATGCATAGACACGATGAAAAATTGGACCTTGATCCCGAAGTTGACCGAGGAATCCTTGAACATCATCGCTCGGTTGCATAAATCACGAGGATGCGAGTGATAAACTCTTATTAATTATCCTCACTTTGTTTTGAAGGAGTCAACCATCGGAAGTTTGAAACGTCCAAAAGCAAAGAATTTCATGCTCCGGGAAGCCTTCGCAAGACTATTCCTATAGAGGACAACATTTTTCACATTTTCGGCATGACATCTTTGTTTATTACTTTTCGTGGTGCCACAATTTAGCACCACAATGCTTACACCGTTCTCGACTGTCGATGTCGAACGGTTCAACAGTGTTAGCATTCCCAAGAATCGTCATGGTGTTCTGAATCGCTGCGTACGTTGTTGCCACAAGGGGCGATGGGAGTGCATTAAGATCAAAAGCCGGAACATCATGCAAATCATTAATTTCTTCCTAACGATTATCCGTGTCACTATCTTCACGTTTGTTCATTGAATTTCGATTTATCACAGATGAATTTTGCGATTGCCTCACGTGCGATGACAGACCCCATGGGTACCTCGCCCGAGAAGAATGATTCCCCGATTGTCTCACATGAGAAAATGCTCTTCTCGATTACGCAGAGCCGCTCGCTCGAATCTCTCGAAGGATATTCATCGCGAACAAATCCCGCCTCACGCCCCGCACAAAATGTTTATGAGCACGCACATCTTCTTTCCTCCTATAATTTTTAAGGGTAACTCTTAATGCACGCATACGTTTAACATGAAAGTTTGTTCGTCGTTTTTGTCTTTTCCTTCATTTTGAAATTATGCTCAATATAGAACATGATTCATTTACATTCATTGTACCGATTTGTTGTGTTCCTCCATTAGCCTCTACAGTACTTTCAACAATTATCGCACTTCCATCATAGCCCGACGACTCACAGCGAGACATCGACGACAACGATCGAAGTTTTAAAAGGACGCACGACTTTATTGGCACAAACTCATCGAATCAATAACATACGATACCGTCTGTTGCAACTTGAACGAATCGGCTTCCATAATAATAATCTTTTGTTTCGATTATGAATTTAACAAACTTTCTAATCAACGTGTTCGTTGAATTTGGTGGGGTCGTGACAACAAAGGATGAATTTGCATGAATACCAGAAAAGGAAGGACAAAGGTTACTCTCCACACATTTTTATCGGACATCGGCAGTCAATGTCAATGATGAACAACTGTGCACATGTGTTGAGTGCGAGGGAAAATTATTAAGTAAAATGGATCTATCAACCATCGAAACGAAATCTCTATTTATTGCAACATCCGTACGAATTTCAAGTGCACGTTCACTTTGCAACGTCATAGAGAGATTTCCATGACAACTAATGCGATCTGTACGAACATTAATATTTCATTACCTCGTTCTCTTGAAAAACACATGGCTTGTAAAATCATTCATCGATGATACCGGTTATCGAAAAAACAGAGAACTATCACTATATTGTTCTTCGGTAGAACAATCAGGACCATCTTTTCAGTTACCATCAATTGTTTATCTCTCCTGCGAGCAGTCTGCTCACCTGCAGCACCTACCTCCTATAGTAAAGACCTTTAGGTTTGACGACTTTGGGAAGGTGGTCATCCTCGTTTGCGGTGTTCGCGTTGTGGTGACATCGGTGTCTCACTCGTAGAGTGACAGCGAGTAACATCTGAACCTATACGCAATTTCAATCCATTGTTGGATGAGGAAGAATGACGCTCGAACGAAAACAAACCGACTTGATCTGGAACAACGGAACGAATCAGAGTACACTCTGATACTATCGGCGAAGACACCAAATGATCATTAACAACCCTTTCAACAGGCCGATGACATTTTCGACGCTTCCACGAAACATACAAGGACAATCCGCAGATGAAGAAAATGTTCGAACGGTGGATAAATTACTATTGGTTGAACCGTCACGTGGACCTTGATCCTATACCATATTATTGGGCACGTACGTACGTATTTGTACATGGGCACGTCGTGATGGATAGAAGGAAAAAAATGCATATAGAAAACCGAAATGGAAATAATACCCCTAAAAACATCCATAAATAGATGTAATTATATGAAGAAGAGTAATAAAGTGACAAATACAAAAGGAAAAAAAAAAAGAAACACAAAGAAGACATAGTGCAACACAAAGAAAGCAGCCGCAATGCGAAACACAAAAGATTAAAGAAAATAACGGGTTAGTTCCTAGCTTACCGGCGAGGACGTCTGGGACCCCTCTGGATGTCTTACTTGTCGGGTTGGACGATTGGGGAGACGTCCTTGCGAGACAGTATGCCCGACACTCTAATTATTATTATTATTATTATTATTATTATTATTATTATTATTATTATTTTTTAATGGGTTCTCCCTTAGATGAGGTATATGCCACAAACTTTGTGGGTCATTTGATCCCACATAAAAATAAAATAAAAATCGCCAAAAATTTCTGTGTCAATTTCACTCAAACGGGTGGGGTCAATTCCAATCACGCATCCCAACCTACCCCCTCAAAACCCCATTTTCCCCATGTTTTGCATTTTATTTGTTTTTGCTCCAAATGAGTTGGAAATGTTTTTATGGGGTTACCTCATGTAGCGCATCCCCTCCCCATTTATTTATTTATTTTTGACTATTTATTTTAGAAAAAATGAATTGTCCGGGATTCCGGACAACTCCCTCACTGGACGTCTGACGGAGATGTCTCCGGGAAACGTCTCCGATCGAATATCTGGTAACCTAGGTTAGTTCCATTTAAAAATAAATAAATTAAGTGCGTCTATCTAGGTTTATTAACGTTAATTGAGATCGATTTTTTTTTGTCCGTGCAAATATAGATGTACGGGTCCACTTTCATGTATGTGCAAACATTTAATTGAGAACGAAACTTCTTGGGACTCCTATTGAGATTAAGTAAGTCGTCTCCTACTTTGTTGGTATGCCTCATTAAGTTCTTATGTTCGATTTGTGATCCTATATGCCCCTTATTCTTTTCAGGGCCCCATGCGATAGAATCGTACATACCTCTTTTGTCCACGTTTGTCGTTTGTCATTCTCTGACAGGGCTTACTTTCCTGTTATGATAAATTTGTGACTGGGATTAAAACTTATTTTGGCTCCAGTCCACCTTAATTGAGGCAGTTCGTACTTCCAGTCAACCTTAGGCATCCGAAGTCGGTCATCCGTCCACAAAAGATTTGAAGGAAGTAAAATGTTTTCGCCGACCTTTCTGAGCCACGATCGATAGGAAGTAGTCTGTAGTACCTATTCTCCTTGCCCGAGCACGAGGCTCGGATCTCAGAAGTAGGCGTTGGCTCCTCCGCAACAACATTGCACTAACCCCATCAATGGGTCTATGCAGCGTGCCGCACCTCTCCCTAGCCAACCTCGAAGGTTGTGGTTCCAGGAATAGTCATTCCTAGCGATCGAGGTCGGGCAACCCATTGATGGCCTCACCTTTCTTCTCCTCTTTTGCTTGAGCGACTTTGATGACATAGGAGCAAATGGGGTACAGAACAAGACTTCTTAGAATGGGTTCACGTGAGAGGAGGTCATTTGGGATAACACCGGTGCCTTGGGGAAAAATGCTATGTTTATTGTCAACTTTAATCATTCCAATCCTAGGCTACCAGCCGGGCCGCTCGGGTCCGGGTGGCCAGCCCGTGCAAGGACCAGGGAAGATTCCAGCCAAAAAAAACAAAATTAAAAAAATCCCGAAAAAAACTATGTTATGCAAAAAAATAAACTGAACAACTTTTGCGTTAGGGTCACATCGAAATTCTGCACGAAATTTAGAAAAAAAAAATAAATTTTAAAAATATTTTTTTTATTTTTATTTTTTTAATTGTTTTTGGTTCGGCCGGGCAAGTGACCCTGCGCCACTCTGGTAGCCTAGTTCCTATCGGATTGGTTTCTTCTCCAATATTCATTCGAAATACATAGTGTGACCCAATCTTCCCAATAACACCTAATTTGCTTCACATAAGCGACTTAGTATTTTCAGTGTCTCATGTAGAACAATCATACATACCTTGCTTATTCTCGAATATGCTTTGCTTTCCTTCGATACTGTTTGCCTTTGTAGCACACCGAATATGTTCATAGCTTTTTCGAACGTCCGAACATGTTCGGGTGTTCGGTCGAACGCCACCCGAACGTGTTCGACCAAACA
>BFEA01000183.1:692366-727277 GCA_003427395.1 Chara braunii
AAAAATCAAAACTTTGTTTATTCTCGCAGGCTCTAGATTCTTCCAGTCTTCTTCCTTACCTTCCGCTTGTCCCCCTTATCCCGTCAGCTTTGTGCTTCCTTTCTCCGATATCCTGTGTGTGTGTGTGTGTGTCTGTGTGTGTGTGTATGTGTGTATGTGTGTGTGTGTGTGTGTGTGTGTGTGTGTGTGTGTGTATGTGTGTATGTGTGTGTGTGTGTGTGTGTGTATGTGTGTATGTGTGTGTGTGTGTGTGTCTGTGTGTGTGTGCCCCATCCCTTACCCCCCAGTAGTAGGGGAGGGGGCGGAAGGCAAGATACCAAAGGGTATCGGGCCTTCTGACCCTCTCATCCGATTTCTGCCACACACTAAGACAGACAAACACAGAGTTTAGGGCATGTGAAATCTGGCAATCACGGCACTTTTGACCATGACATCATCTACTCTCCCAGGTTGATACTTATCCCCGCTTTCGAATATTTTATCGACTACCTTCCAGCATTCATGTCTGCCGAATTCGTTGGAGATCATGGTCAGGTCTAGGGAATTGATTTCATAAGCAGCTTCTTGCTTGTCTGAGCAGAGGAGCAGAACAAGTATTATTTGTGCAGTTAAAATTTGCAATGATTGTGCAATATTGCGATTGGACCTAAATTTCACGAATCTGACAGGGTAGAAATTGATGCTCCTCTTCTTATCGTGTTTGGACGTGGCATACGTGCCATCCATGGTGGATGCGACAAATAACGTAATGTTTAGAAAGTTTGCGGCCAATCCTTGTTCATCGACTTTGACCTCGGTTGTTTTTTTCACTTTGATTAATTGGTGTGGGTAGAGCCGTGGGGCATCGTTTTGGCCTGGGAGTTTGTCGTCGAGGAATCAGACAATTATCGTGTTGTTTAGTGCACATAGGTCATCGATATACCTATATGTGTCTTCAAAACATCTAATTGCCTACCAATCTTGACTTTCAACCGGTATGAGATCAATCCAAACTCATACTACAGATTGCATAAGATGAGAGAGCAAGGCAGACCCATCGGGATACCTAGAACCTAGCGCTAGACCCTATTGGCCATTTGCACAACCCCATTCTTCAATAACCATTCACAAACTCTGATGATATCCCTTTCTCGGAAGTAGAGTCTCTCATGGTCCCTCTCTTGCTCCTCATCTACCCAGTGTGGACGCAGTGAATTGTTGGTGGCGATTGTGATGGCGACGACGTCCCTTGCAATTCTTCATCTCCTCCTCATCATCGCAGATTGCACGAAGAACCTAATCACAGAGATCAGTCCCTCGTCCGAGTTGTCCGTTGGTATGGTTTCGAAGCATCTGGTGATGTCGCCGATGTAGATGGAGTATACATTCTGCGGGAGGTTAGCCACAAATTCCCCTACCGATGTGATAGGCCAACAGTAGTTAGGCCTTATGCCATGTTCTGCCATTACTTCAACACTCTTACTGGCACATAGTGCCTGCATATCCACAGCCAGGAAGTTGAGCAGGCAATCACAGATGCAAGCGAGATAAGAGAGCACTAAACAATTGTATTGGTGATCCACCAGAAGGACTCCTTGTGCGCCTTGTAGACAGTCATCAAATGTGGCAGCGACAATCTGTCCTCAAAGTGTCTGGCGGGTGCGAAGGATGTGGCATGTGCCAATAACCTGGTGCCAACTTCGGTTGGCTGCTGTTGGAGTGGGACAACGTTAGGGCCAGATAGGCGTTCCAGCGCCAATGTCCGAATAAAGTTGATGCAAATGAATGTTGGTGTATGTGGCACCTTGTCCGTTGGGCAGACTACGTATCTCTCACTGACTCTCAGTGAGCCATTCGATTTTGTTCGTGACTGCTACACTGTCTATAGGCTCCTCCGATATGTGCATGCGCCGTAAGTGATATTCTCTATTGAAGCGCCTCGTGTTCTGTAATGTAATGTTCTGCACTTGCCTTTCCCCTTCCATTGATAGTTCCATATCGCACTTCTTCGTTGTTAGTATGTTGTCCAACGCCCCTTCCGGCTCCCCCATCAAGAAGTCCTCATCCAGAGCCCTCATAGGTATGTGATTGAGGCCGACGTTGAGCATCAGTTGTAGGCGTCCATTGTTCTTGATCCGTGTCTCAGAAGTAATGTCGTGCATGTATCCATCAGTTGGTAGTAGTCTGATGGATGTTGATTGAGGAAATCTGCATGTCTGCCTTCTCCGCATTTGCAACATTCCAGTTTATAGCTTGCCTCCCATTCCGCGATTTTGAACTTCTTGAAGACTTTGTCTGGCTTGCATACTCTTGCTCCAAGTGGTTTGTCATAGCGCCATCCTATGACTAATTCATCTAGCCAGTTCTTTGACCTCTTCCGACAACCTGCCACAGCGCGTCTAAGACCGTTCTCCTTAGCGGTGCCGCCTCCATGACTCCGCTTGTGTATCTGATGTGGACAAATTCTCGCTTCTCCGGCTTCTTCCTTCTCCAAGCCACCCTGCCAGAGGGTAAGGTGATCAAGCAGCCTCCTTCGCTGGGTTCGAAATCTTCAGCCTACACATCGTACTTAACTCCATTGAGGGAATCAACAGTGTGTGAATGGCCTGTCCGCCAGGGGTGGTAGCGGAACCATATGCGATTGTAAATATTAAGAGAAAATAAACTTGAAACAAAACACGAAAAAAAAAAAAAAAAAAAAAAAAAAAAAAAAAAAAAAAAAAAAAAAAAAAAAAAAAAAAAAAAAGAATACAGACAAAAGGAAGTAAAGAAAAAATGTAATTGCGATGTGGATGTTAGATAAGCGCATATACGCATGCATCAGGGGGATTCGATAAATCCTCTCTTCCCTTTCTTATTGTTCGTATACCCTTTCTTCGAGGTTCCCACTCTTGCAGATTTGGCAGCGGAGATGGCAGAGCTGCCTTATGATGGTTGATGAACTTGATGTTGTCCTCTGCCGTTTTGTCGTAGAGTGTCTAGCGTGCTAGTGTTGACCCTGCCCTGTTTTCCATCATCCTCTACATCGTGTGCTTTCCTGTTCACGGGCTGAGCGGCATGCTGCTGGTTGCGTCGCGAGGGGTTGTGGGTGGCACACTCTATCTACATAACGTCCTGAGGCGGCTTCGTGGCCACGGGCTCGTCTTGTCTTGGCCTCGGCTCGAAGGGTAGTACTCTCTGCCTGGGCGAACGGATGAACGACAGGTTGCCTCTTTGCCTCTTGTTGGCCTGGTCGTACGGGGAATTCGTGGTCCTAACCCTTGGGCTGCCCGTAACCTTGGTGGGTAGAAGTACTCTACCGATTGTGAGCGGCGTGCTGTACTTCCACTTTGCTTCGTTAACTACCGACTTAAATGTGAGCGATGGGTCGTGTTCGAGGGCGGAAATGACATCCGTCATGGCCTCCTTGATCAACATGAAGGTTACCCAGACTTCAATTGCTTCTTTCCATTAGATGCGTAAGAATTAGATAAACATGGAGGTCTTCACCTTTAACGAGGCGATGTTTAGAAATAGGACATCCAGGGGAGCAAGCAGGTGCCAAATCAAGTGGTCCATCCGGATAGGTCCATTCCTACAGTCCTTCATCCTTTTCGAGGGCGTCCTACATTCCAGCACTTTCAAAGTCCTTTGAGATCGACCTTAGGAGCGGAACTGATTTTCTTCTACCACATCAGCGGGCTAGTGTACTCGCATTTTGTGAGATCCCGCAGAGATAGGACTAGGAATTTACGGAGGGGTTGGCTTGAAGGATTTCTTACCTGGTGGGCTCATCTGTCATCGCGTTAGCCTTATACTTGGCGACTTCTTCCTTTGTTAAGTTCCCAAGGAAGACAAACGCATTGAGAGAAAAGGGCGCAAGATAATTGAAGGTATCTAGTTTCGACAGTGCGTGCCCGAAGCCCGTGCCAGTGTGTTCGATCGAGTGCGGTGAAGTAAGAGGGGCAAAGGTAGTGAACTGCCCACCTTCGGAGGAGGCTGTGGTGGGAGGCTGTTGCTTAAGCTTTCGGTGACAACGACGATGGCAACTTTCATTTCCACGATCTCTTAATCGTTTATAGCCAGAGCGCCTGTGATAATGCATTCGACTTGTGGTCTCTTAGATGGTTACCCTTGGAGGTGTGAGTGGTCAAACCCCAATATTTGTAGGAAAACTTGCTCAACGCTGACAGTTTTGGCTGAGAGTTCTATACATTCCTTCCCATAATCTACTTTTCTGATTTCCAAGTCTTGAGCCAAGCCTAAGAGTTTGGCATCAAACACATTCTTCCCTTCATCACATGCGGAAACAACTTTTGCAAGATCACTGAAATCTAATGTGCTCAAAAAAATTGAAAACAACCCTGTCTCGACCGTCTTTTTCAATGCCTCTAGGATCTCGGGTTTCGTGGTGGTGATGAGTGTTTGTGCCAGCGTGTTTGGCAACGCATGATCTTTCAGCCATTGATACTTGCCAATGATTTTTTCCCACCAGCCTCTAGGAAAGAACTCCTTTGGAGCAATCTGCACAAAGACACATACAACAAATAGAGTTAAAGAATTGACAAGAACAACGGAGATCGATGCTATAATATGGACTTTTGCTCCGGCTTCCACTCGTAGATATTTGTGGAAACTTGGCTTATCCTATGCCACTTTTGTAATTACCCTGCAAATATGGATCCTCTTAGGCGAACATCTACGTCATTTTCATCTGGCTTATTCATAGGGGTGCGGTTGGTGGGACCCACCACCAACAACATTGACAGGGGGATCCCTCCACGTAGTTGTGTGTTATGGTATGCCATGTGTAAAAAAAAAAAAATGACATGTCGAAGGCTTGAAGCATGATATGAAAATCATATCACGATCAAGCTCCAAAATAATTCTTCGGCGCAACCCTTATATTCTCATAAGGCGGACAAATGATTTGGACATGCCTATCATTCCAAACAAGAATACATAAGGGCATTCCTAGGGCTATCCCCCTACTAACCTATGCGTACAAAGACGTAAGAGGCATCATTCCAAGAGTTGTTTCACTTATGTCCTCGTAAAAAATGCTTATAAAATCGGGTGGGGGCAGATATTAGATTGATCTGACTATTATGATCTGTATATTGGGATCATGAAGATGGTTTGAAATGTATCTTAGTGGGGTACGTGCAAGGCACATAAAAGCAATTTTCCCCGGTCCAAGATTCTATTGCGGGGCGTACCTGGGATATGTATGTTTCCTCATATTTGACGTAAGCTTGTCGAGATTAAGGCTGGGGATATGGGTAGTGGTAATATTTGGAATATAGATCAGAGATATGCGATCGGAACTGATAGATCATGAATCATGTTACGAGAGGTAATAGATGCACTGCGTTCGATTAACAATCGTGTGTTGCATGTTGTTATTATTCAAAAGTGTCGGGATAAACATAAGTCTGTAGTTTATAGGAAAAAGGTGAAAAAGACGGAAGGGATTAAAAACTCCCGAAAAATATGTGCATAATCACGGAAAAATATCATGTAGAAGAAACTCTTCGTGCAAGGTCATGTGGGTGTGGTCATGATAATTTATTGAAGTAAGAAACGTATAGGTTTTTAATATATATATATGATTGGAACTAATATATATTTTTCTGTGTTGCGATCGGTGGTGGATGCTTTGCATACGATCGTTGATTGTGTGCTGCATGCCGTTGCCATACGCAGGTGCGAAAATAAGCATAATTAAAAAGAAGATGAAAAAAAGAAAAAAATGAAAAAATTGAGATGTGTATAAAAAGTCTTGAGCACGAATATACATCGGTGATTCAAGCAGATCATTAGGTTCCTATAGAAAGGCATTCCAAGCAAAGACTTCCTGAATTATGAAGGGGTATATATATATATATTTGTGAAACTTAAATATGATATATATATGTATATCTTATTCCAAAATAGTCGAAACAAACTTTCATCAATTTATGAGCGGGTTTAGTGGACAGTTTCCTCGCTATATCATTACGGCTGGTAGCAGGGCTGCGACATGCTTCATGGTCGCGTATCCTTGAATGCTACCGTCCGTAAGTGAGGGGGAGAAAGTTTGACAAAGATCATTTATGTGAGATATGCACAATGGTTTGGATGAAAGAAGTTGAGAAGTGACTAATTGTACATCTTTCTTAACACAAGAAGTAAATGTCGCTCAGTGGTTAAAGCACCGGTTGGAAATGCGCATTGTGTTATGAGGTTGTGGGTTTAAATCCGCAGCACGACTAGACACACACCCCTTTGGGTAACGTATGATAAGCTATTATAGACACTGCATGTGCACCACCAAGGGGACTGTCCATGATGTTGTATGTTGGGTCTTGTCGTATGAGGGGTTTGCCTGATACAGTTAGCAGTCTAATGAGGATGCAGGTACGGGTTTGTGGATAGACTGCTCATGTGTGTTGGTTACCTTAGGCTCTTCTTTGGGGCGGGCAAGGACCTGAGGTGGGCGTTGCCGATCAACTGGTCCACCATGGACGGATCAACCTCGTAGTGTATATCGCCTGCTGCAGTAACCTGCTGAAGGAACTCCGGAGGTTTCATCACTGTCACCACTCCACCTAAGCATGTCGAGAAGGAATTGTTGTCCCTTGGCTGGCCGTACGTTCTCTCTTGGCCAAACAAAGCTCATGCGTAATGAAAATGAGATGAGAGACAAAGGGAGGATCCTAAAGTTAAATAGTCTGTATTGTTCGTCAATATCCGAGCCGTTCTGATAGCCCGAAACGTTTCAGGGCCGAAAAAATGTTGGGGCGGAAAAAAAGAAAGAAAAAAACAAAAAGAAAGAAAAGGAGAAATGAAGAAGAGAAAAAAAAGGAAAAAAACAAGGAAACTTACGACCTAAAGCACAAATGTACATTCCCGTATAATCATCCGTATCCTTCTGATTTATTTGTTTCAAGTTTTCAATAAAAATGAAAAAAAAAGGAAAGGAAAAAAATAAAAATAAAAAAAATGTTAAGGAGTGTATTTTATTTCTTGCTTTTATTTTTTCGTTTTACAGGATCGGGTCATTTTTGTTCGCGCCCTTCAGTTATGTGTGTTGCAAAGAGCCGACTGTGTATTGTCACTTAATTGTTGCATGGTGCTGCCCATAACCAATATTGGTTGCTGCGGATATAGCTCGTAAGGTGACCATCTTGAAATGACACTCCCAGTACATCCGGAACATGCCAACAACGAAATGAAAAAAAAAACGAAAAAAAAAGAAGGAAAAACTAGAATAAAACAATAACGAAAAAAACATCAATTTTTTTTTTTCTTGCAGGCTTCATTCTTCCTTACCTGCCGCTTGTCCCCTTTGTCCCGTCAGCTTTGTGCTTCCTTTTTGTGATACCTTGTATGTGTGTGTGTGTGTGTGTGTGTGTGTGTGTGCCCCACCCCTTAGCTGTCGGTAGTAGAGGAGGGGGCGGAAGGCAGGATACCAAAGTGTATGAGGCCTTTCGGCTCCTCCCCTCCAGTTTCTGCCACACAGTAACACAGACAAACACATATAGCTTAGGGCATGTGAAATATGAGAATCCGGGTACTTTTTACCATGATATTATCTACTCTCTCAGGTTGATACTTCTCTCTGTTTTCAAATATTTTATCAACTACCTTCCAACATTCACGTCTGCCGAATCCGTTGGAGATCATGGTCTGCACTAGGGCATTGATTTTAGAAGCAGCTTCTTGCTCGTCCGAGTAGAAGAGCAGAACAAGTATTGTTTCTGCAGTTAAAATTTGCAATGGTTGTGCAATACTGCGATTGGACTTAAATTTCCTGAATCTAACTGGTTTGAAATCGAGCCCCCCCTTCTTATCATATTTGGGCGTGGCATACGTATCTTTCAAGGTGGATGCGATGAATAAAGTTATGTTTAAAAAGTTTGCGACCAATCCTTGTCCATCAACTTTGACCTCAGTTGTTTCTTTCACTTCGATGAATTGGTGCGGGCAGAGCCTTGGGGCATCGTTTTGGCCTAGGATTCCGTGGCCGAGGAATCCGACAATTATCGCCTTGTTTAGTGCACACAGCTCATCGATATACACATCATATACCTATACGTGTCTTCAAAACATTTGTCTATCTGCCAATCCTAGCTTTCAAGCAGGAGTGAGATTAATCCAAACTCATACTTAAAAAAATACGCATTGCACAAGATGGGAGAGCAAGGTAGACCCATCGGGATACCCAGAACCTGGCTCCTAACACTGTCCCCCATCTACCCAACCCCATTAATCACTAGCCATTCACAGACTCTAATGATATCCCTTTCTCTGAAGTAAAGTCTCCTATGGCCCCTCTATTGCTCATCGTCTGCCAAGTGTGGATGCAGTGAATTGTTGGCGACGATGGTGATGGCAGCGACGTCCCTTGCTATTCTTGATCTCCTCCTCTCCATCACATATTGCAAGAAGAACCTAATCGCAGAGAACCGTTCATCGTCTGAGTTGTCCGTTGGTGTAGATGGAGTATACATTCTGCGGGAGGTTAGCCATAAATTCCCCTACCAACGTGATAGGCCACCAGTAGTTAGGCCTTACACCATGTTCCTCCATTACTTTGTCACTCTTACTGACACATTGTGCTTTCACATCTACCGCCAGGAACTTGAGCAAACAATCACAGATGCAAGTGACACGAAAGAGCACCGAGCCAGCTATATAGGTGATCCATATGAACTCCTTGTGCGCCTCGTAGACAGTCATCAGATGTGGCAGCGACAATCTATCCCCAAAGTGTCTGGCGGGTGCGAAGTATGTGGTCTGTACCAATAACCTGGTGCCAACTTCGGTTGGTTGCTGTTGGAGCGGGACGAAGTCAGAGCAAGATAGACGTTCCAGTGTCAATGTCCAAATAAAGTTGATGCAAACGAATGTTGGTGTATGTGGCGCCTTGTTCGTTGGGTAGACTACGTGTCTCCCAGTGAGCCATTCGATCTTGTTCTTGAATGCTACACTGTCTATGGGTTCCCCCGATATCTGCTTGTGTCGTAAGTGATATTCTTTGTTGAAGCGCCTCATGTTCTCTAATGCAATATTCTTCACCTGCTTTTCCCTTTCCATGGATAGTTTCATGTTGCACTTCTTCGTTGTTAGTATGTTGTGCAACACCGCTTCCAACTCCAACATTGCGAAGTCCTCGTCCAGAGCCCTCATAGGTATGTGATCGAGGCCGACATTGAGCATCAGTTGTAGGCGTTCGTTGTTCGTGATCCCTGTGTCAGAAGTGATGACATGCACGTATCCGTCAGTTAGTAGTAGTCTGATGGATGTTGGACTGAGGAAATATATGTGCCTGCCCATTCCGCCAGTTTGAGCTTCTTGAAGACTTTGCCTAACTTGCATAGTTTTGCTTCAAGTGGTTTGTTATAGCGCCATCCTATGACTACTTCATCCAGCCAGTCCTTTGACCTCTCTCCGACAAACTGCCTCAGCGCGTCTAGGACCGTTCTCCTTAATTGTGCCGCCTCCATGAGTCTGCTTGTGTATCTAATGTGGACAAATTCTCGTTTGTCCTGCTTCTCCCTTCTCCATGCCTCCCTGTCGGAGGGTAAGGTGATCAAGCAGCCTCCTTCATTGGGTTCAAAAGCTTCAACCTGCGTATCGTACAATACTCCATTGAGGGAATCACCAATGTGTGAATGGCCTGCCCGCCAAGGGTGGTAGCACCGTAGCGGAACCATCTGTGATTGTAAACATTGAGATAAAAAAAAAACGAAAAAATAAAAAGAAAAGATAAACTAAGAAAAAAAACGGAGAAAAGAAGAAAAAAAAAAAAGGAAAAAAAGACAAAAACGAATAAAGGCAAAAGGAAGTAAAAAAAAAAATGAAAGTGAGACGAGCGTGTTACATAAGTGCATGTATGCATGCGTTAGGGCAATTCGATAAATCCTCTCTTCCCCTTTAAAAAAAAAAGATAAAAAAACAAAAATGAATAAAGAGAAAGGGAAGTAAAAAAAAATTCAAGTGTGACGTGGGTGTTAGATAAGCGCGTATATGCATGCGTTAGGGGGATTCAATAAATCCTCTCTTCCCCTTCTTGTGGTTCGTATATACCCCATCTTCGAGGTTCCCGCTCTTGGAGATTCGACAGTGGAGATGGTAGAGTTGCCTTGTGACGGCTGATGCCGTCCTCGGTCGCTCTGTCATAGAGTGTCTGGCGCGCTAGTGTTAGCCCTGCCTTGTCTTCCATCATCCCCTACATCGTATGCTTTCCTGTTCGTCGGCTGAGCGGCATGCATCAGAACCGTAGATATAAATCACAAATTTTATAAACTCGTGTCAATTCTCAGTCCTTCCGACTACCAAACCCCTCAGTTCCCTCTTATAACTCTCAATCTTATCAAAAATTTTATCTTCCCAGCCCTCTTGTTTATTCTGACAGAATGATGCATATATCACGGGAGTCTCCGTGCTTGACATACTCATTTCTCTCCCTACTACAAGTTCCCGCTCCCCTTGCCGGTAGTCTGTCACCGAAGGCCTGTTCCATTGCGGACCCCTTCCCCACATGGGATCATAAGGTGCTGCTACTTCTGCAATTGTATATAATCCCCACCCGGGCGTTGTTGGTCCCTCCCGTTCACCGTTTCTAGGTAAAGACTAGGGTCTCATCTACAGGGCATGGCCTGAAAGACTCCTGAAAGCATATTACGGTCGACTGTGGGCCTTGTCCGAGGGTGATTAAGGGACGCAAATACGCGACCTACTTTTCACACATGAGGCAATGGTCTTCCAACAACAGCTAACCAGGCTAGCCAGCACACCTGACTTCTTCTGAGAACTTGAGTAATCCGTCTAAATCATCCCTAAGGTCAACACGACATCCGCAGATTCAGCCTCAATTAGACCGTGGAACGAATAATTATGCAATTTTTCCTCTAATCGATGGGGTTTGTGGACTGAGTGCGCTAGGGGACCCAATGAAATGTTTCTAGTTATGACCCACAGGATGTAAGGGCGCTCTAGCCACGAAAGTTAGGAAAGGAAACGTAAAATCTAACCTAATCTTGCCAGTAATAAGCATTCATGATAAGTTCTCTGCTCACGGGACCCACTCACAATGCTTGTCGCAACTCATTTCCAACTGTTGGGTCCTCCAACGTCAGACGGGAGAACTGGGGTATACTTAAGGATGAGCCCTAGCTATAGACCTCGTCCACCGTGGCATACAGTAGGCAAACACTATATCTCTGTCTTTGTTGATCGAGCCAACTTTTAACCAAAATTTTGTACAATAATTGTCGCTAGTATTAGTCCCCGCCAAGCAGGAACTTAATGATTAGGTAGGCCACTTTTCTCAACTGTTGCTTTTTCCGTCCACGACTCATTACTCCATCACAACCCTCTAAGGAAGACACTGATTCATTCGGAGTGGGGGGGAGATAGGCTGGCCACCTCGCTCATGGATTGTGCACACCCATATACACTTAGCTCTCTATGGGCTCTAACCGTTGCAAGGTTTTGAGTTCACAGAGAGCACAATCTCAAGCGAGTACTTATGGTCGTACGGATACGAGGGGCGCACTTGCCAAGTTATACAAATATTTTGATGTCCATGCAGGATCACGCCCTCATGTTTCTGCTTATGTGTGCTTCCAAAATTACAGTTAGTTATTTAGATAACCCCCTTTTCAGAAGACTCAAGAAAGCTTTTAGGTTCATTTTGCACTCACACAAGCTTCATAAAATTAATGCGTGAAGTAACATTCGGTCACCAAGTTAAACTCGAATCTCAACGCTTGTCACACCAGTAGCTCGGGAAAACACTTCATAATAGGAACGAGTCTTCAGACACACGAGACAGTGACCACACCAAGCAACTGGAATTAAAGCTCAGTTTTCGTTTCATCACCGATCAGGAGGTACTCCGCCAAAGGATGAGTGATTATACGGGATGCGAACAATTCATTACCCATCTAGGGTGACGATAAGGGGCAAGGAAACCAAAGGAAAACACGCCCAGGGAAGACCCGTCTTCGGGGCCAGTCCATGTAGCTTCTTCCGGATCTGCCACCTTTACTTATCACCATACAGGGGCTGCACGAATCTGAGCTTTGCGGCACAACCTGCTTATAATTACAAATATTTCCCGAATATTAAAATCTTAGTCCCGCAAGAAATGTTCACAATTATAATCAGTTCACGCGTGGAGTATCAATCACTTTCCAATAAGTGTCCACAGAGGAACTATGAAAGACCATGAAATAGTTTCAGTCCGCATCAGAATGATATGCAACTTAGCGAGAGAAGTACTAATCACAGCAACCGAGGCCGACTCAACCCAACGAGGCAACTTCATAATCCTTTGGTCACCACCAACATTTTCCCGGTGTTTGCAAGATCACATGTTAAATGGCGTCGAACCATTCGCATCGAACGAAGACCGTTTCAGTCTGACGACTAAACTTTCTCAACTTTGCCAAACTAGAGCAAGCGCAAAACACGAGTAATCAGAACAATTGTTTCCCTGTCACCCATTTGACCACCGTGCTTGCCTGGGCTCGTCGATTCGTCGAACCGCTAGCTTTTAAGTCTCATACTCATCATAGTGCACTGAGACCATAGAAAACGCCAAATTGAGGGTCCACGCACTGAGACCTTGCTCAACGACTCTCATTGCCCACTCTCATGGCTAAGTCGGACGAGGGAAAGGAAAAAAAGAAAAAAAAGAAAAAAAAGAGGAGTCAGACAGTGCCATCCAAGTGCTAGTGTGAGTAGCTCCAAACACACTCTTCAATATCACTGGTTGTTAAACACTATCATTCCTGATGACAACAAGTTTCTTTAAATCGCTAACCCACGTTCGTGTTGCCTTGACGAGGCAGGGTCATGGACGACGAGTATTGCTGGTTCACACCAGGATTTTCAATGACGTCTACAATCTCGCCGGCTCTCGCACACCCGGCGGTAAGCACGCACTTCGCCCTCTAGCGTAAGCAGCAAGAAAAAACTGGTCGTGGGTGTAAACAGGTGGCGCCAATAGCTCATTCTCACGCGGTCAGCCCCATATGCACACCCACACACTTTATCGTTAGTCACCACGTTGCAGCAGAGCATGACATGAGATCGTGTGCGTAAAAGAGAAGACATGCAGCAACCCAACACTACCATTCCGTGGTCAAACTGAAAGTATTGGGTACCATGCCAGGGAAAATGGCCTCGGTGCCTGATCGTTCAGTTATGACATATCCGACAGCTGACACCCATCAAAGGAGAACATATGTTCGTTTCTTCTTCAATGACACATATCAACGGGAGCTATGGATGCAAGCTTCCCTTCGCTAATCGTCAAGTACCACTCGCGATCACTTAGTACCCAACTATGCAACTTATTTCAGTCTCGCTATTACTGTGAACAGATCTTGTCCCGCTGAGATCCGCACCTACGACGACGGCCCGGACCAGCGAGCGACACTCTTACACCATCATCCAGGCCAGCAAGAAGCCACCCCGCTCAGATTGAACTCAGGTCACGCCCATACCGAATCGCCGGCTTCAACAGTGAGCCAAAGCATACAACTTCTTTCCTCTCGTGATTGTTGTCAACGCCTAACCGAGTCCTCTATCCCGCTATGAGATCTAGAGCCTCTCCAACGAAGAGGTTCCTGGAAGACCACAAGCGAGGAAGAGAATGATAACGACGCCCCCAAAAGAGAAAAGTACCTGCGCTCATCACAGTTCCCCTTCTCAAATCTTGATTACCTCCCGTGGCGCGGTGAGCGCGGGAATGTACTGTAACTAGATACACAGGCGGCGCGCAAGGAGGTGACGTCCCCGACGGACTCACACACTGCGTTACCCTTGCATGTCTGGTCTTTTCTCTCCCACATGTCTCTCTCTCCGACTCTCTTCGCACAGTACGTGTACACTCCCAGTCGCAACCCGACTTCTAGATGCAATAGCCAAGCTCATGAGCATGGGGCTCGTACAAGTAGCGAGGTGGACTGCCAAGGAGCACTCAAACTGGCCTGGGTCGGTCGCCACACTCCATCTGAACAAGGCACTAGCGGTCCAGGTGTTGTCAACCAATCCGCTCTTCCTCATAGCTAGCCGCACGTGCCTGGTCTCTCTCTCTCTCTCTTTTGTAACCACCGCCTTTCTTTCTCCCTCCCCGCGATGATCCTTCCCCGCGTGTTGACCTTTGTTGCTCTCCGTCTACCGGCCCTGGTCCCTCTGTTGCCGCGAACTGACCTCTGGGCCGCTTTCCTCTGGTTCAGTTGGAGGGCGGTCCCACCTCCACTGGTCCAGACCATGCCAGGACTGGGTCTCTGCGTTTAGGTCGCTCGCTTCACTATCAGCTTCGGAGTCGCAGTCCAGGTGCCTCTGCTCCTGCTCTACCGTGTCCGTCAAAGTCTCCGCCTCCAGGTAAGAAACGGTCACTTTCACTTCATTTGTGACCCGGTCACGCCTGCACCTTCTCTCTGCGCGGTCCTTAGCCTCCGTAATTGCCATGTACAGGTCTGGGTCCACCCTCATCTCCTCCTCTTTTCCCCCCTCTACGTTTATCCTCAGCTTTGCCTCTCGGCTGCCGTAGGTGTAGTCCAGCATGGTTGTTACCGTAGGCCCATCTCCCGACATCCGCTCCCATCTACAGAGGGACTGGATGCACCTCGGCCTATAGCCATACAACCCGCTGCTTCGCACCATGGCTGTCTTTTCGAAAGAATTAGCCGACACCAGGCTACTGGCTCCCAGATAGCCGTACCCAGACACTCAGAGCATGAGGGCGGACACTCAGACGATCTTCCACACTCACCACACTGGCCAGCCCTCTCTCGTTCGGGTTCACTAGTACTTGGCGTACCGAGATCACTCGAGCTCAGAGTAAGGCGCGACTTAACTTGCAAGCCCACCCTCGTTCTTTATAAGGTTGCCTTTTGTCGCGATCCCTGTGCTCTGAATGGGGGAACTGCAAACAAAACACCAGTATTTCGTTTTCCAGTAACTTTGTAATTCACAAATTAGTGAAATAAAACAAAATAAAGAAAGGGAAATCAGGAGGTAGTACATCAATGGTCATAGCGCCGACTTTCCGCGTGAAGTGACCGCCACCCTTGCAGGGGTCCCATAATGGGACACTGACCGGCAATCCTCCAGGTCTAAAAAGGAAACGCCGGATTATAGCCACAGGGTACCCGTGTCGGATGGCAAGGAGGGGGCTGATGACTCTCCATTGGGGGGTGATAAGCCTCCTACCAATGCGGTCGTGGGTTGCTCCTCTTTTGGGGCCGTCGCGCCACGCTTGATCGAACCTTTTAGCCATTGGCACAAAGTGAAAAGTCGGGCCAGTCTAGGCCACAGACCACAGCCACGCTCAAAATTCGAATCGTTGGCCTTCCCCCGAAGTGACAGAAGGAAAATTTAAATAAGAAGATTGACAATAATAATAATAATAATAATAATAATAATAATAATAATAATAATAATAATAATAATAATGGAGGAAGAGAAATCATAATGCCGCTGCGGTCAGAGATCACTACATCGTCCCAGACTAAAGCGAGGGTCCAGATATACGCGCAGGTCCGACACTCGATTTCCTTTCTCTTCTTACCCCGTTTTCTGTTCGACTGTAACAACCCTAACCCATAACCTGGTTTGAGGGCCCTCGGCGCGCAATAGAAAAGACCGCGTCGATCCTCCTGATTTCGCGTCCCTCGGCGGGCCCGACCACTACCACGGCCACAGGCCGGTAGTGCTCTGCTAGCAGGGCGCCGAGCTTGCGTGGACCAATGGAAAGCCTAGCGGCGCACCCCCAACGTTTTGCTAAAGTGTACGCCAAGTGGATCGGTCCATAACAGGGCATAACCCAGGTGTATCAAGAGTCCGACGAGCCACAGGCTTCTCAGCAGGGCGCCGGTACCAAGCAGAGTCTGGCACACAGGAGGGCCGGGACACCGCGCCCGCCCAACGTCCCCGCTAGGCCAAAATGAAGCAACATGCTAGTATAAAACAAAAGTGATTGTAGGCACTTCTCATTCACTTTCACTACGTATCACAGCGAAGTTCTCTCAAAATTGACCTGCGCTAACGTTCTTTCTCTTTCGTAGTGCACTCTTCCTTTCTTCACCTGGCAACAGGTCGGGGCGATCAATCATTCGTTTCTTTTTTACCCTTCCCCTCTTTCTCTCACAGCGATCATTCTCTGCACAATCCACCGATGTTTCTCTCTTTCCCTTGCAACTCTACCCCAATGTAGATTCTTATCACAGCGCGCCATTTCTTCTTTTGATTTTTCTTTCATCATGCCTGAGGCACACCGTGGACAGGGAAGAAGGAGAGGTGATAGGGCAGGGAAGGTTCGTGAAGAGCCGCCACCTCGCACAAGGCGCGAATACAGTTTTAAGGAGGAAGAGGAGGAAGTCCGAGGATAAGATGGAGTACTTCCAAAAGAAGTTTGAGGCGCGCTATGATACCCCAAGTCTCTCTTCCCCTCCGTATTCCCCTAGAGCCCCCACTACCCCTGCGATGAGTAGGGCCCTAGTGCCAATTTCACCACCTCCTACCCCATGTACAGTTTCCCCTTCTTCTCATCCCAGCGACTGCACTCTTTTCTGCATTTTTTTTCTTCTCACACTTCTTCAACTCGAATTCATGGCTATCCTTTACATCTTGTATAAGCGTGATTTCTCTCTGAACTTATGAATCTTCTCTTTTCTTGATGTTTCAGTCCTTCCCATAGCGTCCCTGGCTTAAAAGTCTGAGTACTTTGAGGCCTGGGATGCAGGTTCCTTGTGAACCAGGCCACTTGTCGACCACCAAATAAATTTAAGAAGGATTATATTTTCACTTTCCCGTTTGTTGCTGGCCTTAACCTCTTGTCATTTTGAAAACAATTTACTGTTTGAATTTTTGTAGCAGAAGAGTTACCTCAACCTTCATCCTGGTTGCAAGATCGAGAATATTGGCAGTCTGATACCAATGCTTGAGACACTCATTTTGTCTGCCATGTCGAGGATAGGGCATACCAAACCCTTTTCCTGTTTTCTGACCTGAGTAAGACGTCTTCTCAACTTCTCAAGCAGCTCAGGGGATACCAAACCCTGTTCTTTCTCTCTCCCATCTGAGTAAGGTGTCTTCTCAGCTTCTTAGATAAAAAGGGAAGGGGATATCAAACCCCTTTTCTTTTTTCTGGTCTGGGAACTTCAAGTAAATCTTTGTATACCTGCAAAACAGCAAGTTCCACAGACAACAAACTGTCCCCTGCAAACAAGCTCCTCGACACTTAACAGCCAAACAACAAGTAAACAAAATAAAACCCAAAATAAATTAATAAAGTAATAAAGTAATAGACACAACAAGACAGTTTCTTCACACCCAAGAGTTATTAATTGCCTTGGTTTCGGCCCACCACCGGCTACGAATGACAGACCTCCCGTCAGTCTGACATACCTTATTCGGCCCGCCTCAGGCCAGGACCAGTCAGACCATTTGTCTTGACGGCCCCTTTGACCTGCCTCCAGGTCAGGACCAGCATACCCACTACTCGAGTATGGTAGCCCTTTGGTACTCTTGCCAGGACACCCAGACTATAGCGGGTCTGGTTACCCTATGACAGTAGACCTCCCGTCAGTCAGACTGTCCCCTTCCCGGATTTGACCATTACGGTTGGAGACCGATTCACCCACCAGTTTTTTGCCTAGGGCGCTGGCTGCCCCGCCGAGATTTTCGAACGTGGGACCCGGTCTAACCACAGTTCCAGGCTCTGGTGAACCTCACCGGATTGCATCCTCTGACTGCGGTAGGGTTCCAGCTGACCCCTTTTGACCTCACAGGCCAGGCTCCCGGAGTCTTAGCCTCAGTCAACTACGGAATTCGACACTCGCGTCAGGGATCTGCTGACCCCACCAGATTGCAACCTGCTGCGGTAAGGCTCTAGCTAGCCCCGACAATCAATGCATCTTTAGGATAGAGAAGAAAATCCCAGACACAAACAATGAGGCATGCATATCAAATTCCACAATCAGGCAGTCCGTGCCCCAAGTATCAGAACCAACATTTCTCAAGAGACGTCCCTTCAGTCTCAAGAGACACTGAACAGCAACAAGCAACAACCCACAATGTATTCCTTAGAGACATCCCTTCAGCCTTAGGGAATACAAAGTGTTGGTCCCAGAGAGATCCCTTCCCTCATCTGAGAGTACTTCCAAGAGACCTCCCGTCAGCCTCAAGGAAACATAGAGATACTGTTTCCAGAGAAGTCTCTTCCCTAATCTGAAACTGAAGGTACGCAACTTAGCCAAAAAACACGAAGTCCCCCAGTTGACAACTCTTTGGTCATACAGGGCTAAACCTCTTTATGCCCACCTTCTGATAGTTTTCTCGGACAGGCAACTTAACCGGCAAGAAATCCTTCTACTGACAACTCTCTGATCAGATAGAGCTGAACTCCCTGGAGCCTGTCAGACTCTCTTAGCTATGAGGGATCAATACTGATTACTCCTTAATGTACCACAGCCACGAGTTCTCTGAACTTGATACTGCACTAATATTTCTGGAGGATGGTCTCTCATCACTCTTTTTACTGTAAGATTGTTCTCTGCTCAGAGGTAAGATACTCATGGATCGACTGTGGCTCCGCATCAATAACTTTGATCTCACTGTCTCTGGAGGAAAATTAATTCAGATGCACAGACGAAAGTAAATCATCTGAAAGATTTTTCTCAAGTCTCTCGTGTCAAAATCACACACTGATCTGATCATGCAGGAGCAATCAATGTCCGCTGAAACTTTACTCCCTACAGTGCCTTGTTGTCTTGCGGTACTTCACTTAATCTTCTGGAACTGTTTCCTTACTAGATGATTGTCCTTTCTTTCCTTTCTTCCTGGTCATTGTAGGGATCGTGCCAGAGTCTCTGAAGATAAACTTTCGAAGTCTCGACCCTGATACCATATCATGAACCCTTGAGCTATCCATCTCTGATATCTCTTAAACTTTGTCTTCTGCTTCACATGTAATTCTGTAGGGACTAAGCCATCTGGGCTCCAATCGTTTAGTCCACTAGGTCTCAAGGGAACTGTCGAATAAAAGAACAACGTCACAAACTTTTAATTTTTCTCTCCTTATGTATCTTTTTCTATTCCATCTCTCTTGATCTGACAATCTGTTGGTTGTCATTCTCTCAGTGGCATCCATTACTGCCTGATCAACTTCTGATATTTGTTTCATTCTGATCTGAAGAAGTTCTGAAATAGAATATTATTTATTACTCTCTTAACTTGACCATGTTCTGATTATACTTTCAATAGGAAAAGTAACATATCGGTCATGCCACAAAGTGAATGGAGCATAACTAGTGGTTCTCTTGACAGTACTATTGTCAGCGTAAACTGCAACTCTCAATAACTTTGGTTAGTTACTGATGTTTCCTTCAACCCATTTAGTCAATAAATCTTTTAGAGTTTTGTGACCTCTCTCGACCGGTGCGTTTGCTTGAGGGATAAGTAGTTACGTGTCGGATTTTGACGCCCAATCTAAGAGTGGTTTTTCTTACAATCTCATTCTTAAATTCGGACCCTCTGTCCGAGACAAACTCTCTGATGAAGGGGTATCTGAGATAGACTTCCTTTATCCAGTCAGCTACCTGCTCGGTTGTCTTCCTCCTCAGAGTTTTGGCCTCAACATAGCCAAAAAAATTATATGTCATGTTCAATATGTACATCATTCCTCCCTTGCCTAATGGCATGGTGATGAGATCCAAATGAACTCTGCTGCCTGGTTCTACCAAGATAGTAGGGAATAAGGGTTCAATCATCCTCGTGGTAGATCTCTTATGACATAATGCACATGATTTACAAAACTTGTAAATCATGTCTCTCATGCCAGACCAGAAATAAAGTTTTACTATCTTAGAGTAGGTTGCTTCAACAACTTTATGACCGCCAACCCCCTCGTGTAGAGCAACACTTATTTCAAGTTGTCTTTCTTTCCCACAGACCATTCTTAATGGAGGCAGTCCTCCCTTGCCATCCACAAAGAGGTGACCTCGCTTTAGCCTGAATTTTTTTTTTGAATCTTGCAATAATATTCCTTTAACTGTTCTCTTTTCATTTTCTTACCAATCTCCTGGTAATTTTCATCGTATTCTTCAAAGATGAATGATGTCTCTTCCTCTTTCTTCTCACCTTCTTCTTCATTCTTTGAACCAGAGTTTTCCCCTGTCTCATGGGTTGCTATAGCTGCTGCATTGATCTTTGCATACCAATCATTCTGTTCTTCTTCTTCTTCTTTTTCGATAATTGATTCATAGACATAGGCATCAGGGATCTCTCCTCAGTTGTCTCTTTCTTCAGGTCACAAACTCCACTTATAGGAGCTTGGTGCTTTATAATCTTCATCAACTTTCTCATCCAGGAAATTATCAACATAAGCAGATTCTTCAATGGTTCCATCAATGTCTTCTTCTCCATCTTTTCTCCATTCGATTCGACTTAGGTCATCTGCCCTGTGCTTCTCAGTTGGAATCTTTTCCAAGACAAAATCAAAAGTTCAAATGAAGGTTATCCATTTGCTCACTGTTAGATCCACTTGTTGGTGTTTCTTGATTGCACCAATCACAGCAGATGCATCAGTTCTCAGAGTGAATCTCCTTTCAAGGACATAGTGTCTGAAGCACCTGAGACAGTGGATAATGTCAATGACTAGTAGCTCTTTCATAAATTGGGTATAGCCTCTTTCAATGGAGTTGAGAGTCCTGCTCTAAAACCTCAGAGGTTTTTGTCTACCATTCTTATCTTTCTAAATGAATACACCATCCAGAGCAACTGGTCCTCCATTTTCCTCAATGATGAAGGGTCTACCCCCTTCATCATCATAGTAAGGCACTCCTAGCACTATACCACCATCTTTTAATTTTTCCTGCAGAGTTTATATGCAGCAGTCTGTCTTTTCTCAGTCCAAGATAAGTCAACCCCTTGTCTCACCATCTCCCTCAGAGGTTCTGCAAGGGTAGCAAAATGAGGAATAAAAATCCTCCAGAAGCCACAGACACCCAAGAAGCTTCTGACATCTGTCACCCGTTTGAGGTGCAGAGGCCAGTTCAGAATTTTATCTATTTTCTTGGGGTCAGGGCTCCTACCCTTGGAGAAACATCTAAAGCCCAAAATGGTGACCTCTGCTTGGAAGAGAAGTGACTTTGGTCCACTGACAATCCGATTATACTTCTGAAGTCTCTCTAGGACCAGCTTTACACCTTCAGCATGCTCCCAGACAAACTTCTGACATCATCCCCAACGAAAGTCTCATCTCTTACCATAGGTCCTTTCACAGGATTATCATCAATATAATGACTGGTTATCTCTGGCAAGATGTCATGCATGACTTTGATCATATCCCTTTGAACCACTGCCACAACGTTTGTCCAACCTTGGGGTACCACGCACATCTGAATAAGACCCCTCGGTGTGTGCATGACAGTCATTGGTCGGCTAGTGGGATCAATTGGAAACTGATCATAACCAGAATATAAATCAATTAAAGAATAAATGCATCGACTAGCAAAAAATTTAAAAAGGAGATCAGCATTAGGGAGACTACCTGCATCACGTACCGTTACTGAGTTGAGCTTCTGAAGATTCTGTATCCATCTCAATCCACCCTCTGGTTTCCAAAAGCAAACCCCCCTGATTTCGCTATTTTTCTTCATCATTAAAGGAGAATGCATCAGAGAACTCTTGACACACTTTAAAGATATATTATTTCTCTTTAGGCAGAATAAATTGATCTGAGTCTATCTTCATCGTGTCAAACCTTTCCCTTGTAACTCTTTTCCCAAATTTTGCAGATTCCCTTAATGCTTGAATAATTTTCCTTCCCTTTTCCAGTGCCTCGTCATAATCCTTCTCAATTTGGACTGCCACCGGATTCTTCTTCACCCCTTTGAGATTGTAATTTTTTTTTGACCCAATGACTATTTTTCTAAAAAAAGATGAGTTTTCATTTCATTTTCCCACCCTTGGCAATCCCAACAACCTTCTTAAATGCCTCAATTTGTCCCATCTTCGTCTTTGAGCTTACCAAAAGTTTTCATCAACTTTGAAATCTGATTGATATCAACTGAGACTTCCTCATTGAACTCCTATTTGTCTTTCCCTTTTATTTTTCTTATCCTCTCAGCAGACTCTTCCCTTCTAATTTAGTTGGCTGATATCTTGTGCTTGTGATGATAAGCCGTACAGACCATAAAGGTTTGTTCTTGTGCAGTCTCTGGGTCTTGCAGACTGATCCAGGATGACCCTTCATGACTGAAGAACTGGACAACCTCCATCCTGTGTAAGAACGGAGTGCCCAGAATGCAGTCGTGATCCAGGTCTGGTACCACGAATCCCAATAGCTCAGCTGTCATCATCTCAACTCTGATAGACAAATTGTCAATAAATCCCGCCACGAAGAGCTCTCCATTAGTGTCTGTCTCGTGGGCCTGTCAATAGTGAGGTCACAGACTTTCATTGCCTTCTGAGAGATAAGTATCATTTCCGCCACAGAATCCACTAAGGCTCGAATTTTCACTTGATTAATATAGATAGTTAGATATCCGCAGTCCATGGTTGTGAATCTCATCTTACATCCTGACAAGGTCCTGTTGACCTGACTGGGAAAGACCGATCCCAGGTAATTAACTTTCATTCCTTTCTTTTTAATTAATTTCTTCAGTTCCTCTCTCAACTTAGGTGCTAGTGTCATTACCTCCTTGAAAGACAAAGTCACCTCTGTTTCTTCCAACATCTTAGTAATTACATCCGTAATTATAATTTCATCCTCTAGTTCACTCTTGAGTATAAATTTTTTCTTCTTCCCTTGCTCCCTTTTGGGCAAAGGTTCTGGTTCTTGATCATCAAGGATTTCAATCAGAGTCTCCTCGACCTTTCTTCTTTTCTTTTCCTCTATCATTTGAGGTGTTAAATGTGCATAAACATTCCTCACTTTCCCAATCACTGTATTGGGTTCCATAACGAGTTCTGGTGGTAATTCACCTTCAAATGACATTATGTTGGCCGAACAAGCAGACTTGCTAGGAGAAATGTTGCTAACTCAGAGGGAATCTGGGAAGCCGAATTCTCCCCTAACGAAAGCTCGCTAGGGGTAGCTCAATCATGGTGAGAGAATCATCCGATTTTTGTATGAGTCCCTTAGGCAGTTCGCCAATGAAAGTGTGAATATTCACACTTGTCTTTCTCTTCTTCTTTTTCTTCATTTTTTCCTCATGCTTAAGGGCAAGAAGTCTCATACCTCCATGATGCCTGGACTCCAATTTGTTCCATGAACTGTCACAGACATGACCCATTGCATCCTTCTTTGCCACCTCACTCTTCACGTCCTCTTCTAGTGGCTTACAGTAAGTGGTAGTGTGACCCCCTTCACCACAATAATAGCAGACAAAAGTATTCCTTGGTCGTCCATCGTACTTCCTTCTCTCTCTGTTCCCTTTTCCACCATTCCCTCCATCATTTCAAGATCTGAAAGAATCCCCCCTTTTACCATAATTTTCATCATTATCATCATCATCCTCATCATCATCACTTTCTGCTTTTTTATTCCCTTTCTCATCCACAACATGATTGGCAGGCATGTAATTGGTCATAACCCGTTGAATAATATTTTCAGCACTCAGATTGTTCTCTCTGTTCATACCATTCTCAGTCTCTCAGTCTTTAGTCCAGGTACTGATCTGATCCAGTGACCATTGCTTGTGAGAGACCGTAGGTAGAGTTCTGATGATTGCAACCTTCTCGCCGTTCTGATAAAAGTCTGAATAAAAACATTGAAGGTGTCATACTTAGTTTTTCTATGTTGATGAGATCCTTGGTAGTCGTTGGAACAAAATCTTTCTCAAATTCTCTTTTCATTCTTTCCTTGACTTATTCCCATGTAGTGGCCCCTTCCATCAATTATTGAACAACCAACCTCGAGTCAGTGTCGCAGTAAGATAGAAGGTGCTTAAGTCGTTGCTTGTCAGTCCAACCATAACTGAGCCCAAATAATTCGTATTCATCCAGAAAGTCATGTATTTGAGGATCCATGAAGCATGAAATCCTCTCATCTAGCCTCTTTGTCCTTGCAATATCTGACCCCCCTTTTATTGTGTCAACTCTCTCGACCAGTTCTCGTATAACATCTACCAGGGCCTCTTCGTTAGTCCCTGCAAAAGAACTTGATCTCCCTCGTCCTGCCATTTTGACCATAGACTCTCCCTGATATTTTCTTCTCTCTCTGCTACTTCTGTCCTACATTTTCTTATTTTTTAATTTTTTATTCTTCTTGCAAGAGATATAGGTTCGTTTCTCTCTTCCCTCGTTTATACTGGAAGACTAAGAAGAATTGCGTTGCCCTTGAGAGTTTTGTTCATAGAGAGTATAGGCAGTAATAGACTGGGTGGTGATCAGGGGCAACGCAATTCTTCTAAGTCTTCCAATATAGTCTTCAATCAGCTCTCTCTCATCATCCCTACTCAATTTGCTGTTATACCCTTTTAAAGTACCCCGGATCATAAAGTATCGTGTCAGGTCTATAATCTCATAGTCAAATTGCATTGCTTATGAACCACTGTTAATCCTTCTTGCAAGAGAAACTCTTTTTCTAGATGAGTGGTATAATATTCTCTCAACAGTTCTCACTTTCACCACCCTTAATAAATAACTGATCTCAGTATAGTCAGTATCGGCTCTCAGGGCAGAATCTCTCATCTGGTCAATGAAAGGTTGCAAGAACTCAAACTCATCCAAGATAGAGAGGTTTCTGTCAGAGATCCGAAGAGTCCCTTCTATCTTAACTAACCTCCCTTCCAACACAACCCCAAACGTTAGTTGTTCAACCAAGTTGAACATTGTTAACCATCATAGACGACATCTGAAATATAGATCTCAGGATTAACATAATCAGGGATCTCGAATTTGTGTTCAAGGGTACTAAAAAACAAAGATTTTATCATCACAGTAGAGTCTTTCTCTCTTGCTCTACCAACCTCGGCAATAGTCTCCAGCAGAGGCATGCAATCTCTCCTGTCCTCAAACCCGTCAGCAATTGAAAACCCAGGGAGTTTCTCAAACTGACTTACTCTCACTCCCCATGTCACTTTTATTTTTAATTTTTCAAGTCACTCTCTTGTTCGCATGAGGTTGATATACGCTCCCTTCAAACACTCCAAGTAGTCAACTTCCTCCTCTAGACAGGCTGAGGCGTAAACCCTCACGTCCAGACTGCTAGAGTTTAGGAATTTGACTACAGGAATGTGAAACGTTATATGTCTTCTCCCACAAGTCTCATGTCTCAGAATCACAAAGGGATTATCATACCCCGTCACTTCATAAAGTTTGCCTCTCACAGTAGTTATCCTTGCTGCTAAGAGTATTCTTCCTGAGCCCTCTTCACCTTCCATACAAAATCTATCATGGTTGACCAATTGTCCCTCGGGAAGGTAAGTCATTCTACATGAGGAGACGGTATTCCAATGAAAGGTCTGACATAAGTACTCCAAGAGAAACTTTCCTCTATTCGTTCAAGACTTCTCTTTTCATCATGCACTCTATCTGATGCTCGTTGCCAACATCGACTACTTCCACTTTCCTTAAACCTATGTTGCGGCACGTAGATCCCAATATCAAACTTATCAAGGTCAATAAAATAAAAGGTAAGAACGTACATACCATCACGCTCCCATCCCAATTTTTTTAGCGCCTCATACCTCACGATTTCGTAGGGAATCACCGCTCTCCTTGCTATAGAATTAAGGGAATTAAGTAGTTTATCAGAATCTTCCTTACTCAGCTTCCTATATCCACTTCCCAACCAAATCCAGGTTTTCACTTTTGAACGCACGTATGATCGGCTCATTTGTACCCTTGGTCCCTTCTCACTTTAAATGCAAACTTAATCACAGCGGACCAGTTGTTTATTGACAAAATATCAGGTAAAGGAGGAGTTGGGAATCCTTCAAAGACAACAAACCGGGTAGATCCAATGAAGCTCTTACTCTCCCTCTCAAGTCTTTCTTTTTCTCTCAACACAATCTCTTCAACGAATCCCCAATATCTCTCATACACAGCCTTAACACTCCTCTTTTTAGGGATATAGATCCTCACATCATACGTGTCCAGATCGATGAAGTAAAATGAAAAAATATAGAGTCGTTCCTGTTCCTATCCACTCTCGACCATTTCATACTTGACAACCTCATATGGGAACACCTCTCTCTTACTTAGAGTATCCAGTGATCTCAGGAGACAATTAACCTTCTCTTGGCTTGGGTATGAACCTCTACAAAATTTCCACCTTCTCTGTCTGATTTCTTCTGTTCTTTAGTCCTCATGACCACCTGTTCATCTCTCCCATTTCAGTACCATGCTGATAATTGGTAGCCGATTAGTCCCATCACAGTAATTGTTAGGGATAGGAGGGATCAGAACAGTCTCATACGGTACTGGCATTAGACCCCATTCCACTTTCTTCTTTCGCTTGATTAGGTCAACCCTTTCATCATAGATAAACTGAACAACAATTTTCCATAACCAGTTAAAATTTTCACCATCATTACATCCTCCCTTCTTGACATAAGGATGAATATCATAGATATCTCCTTCCAAGAAGCGAGTCAGCACCACGCTAATGATCGAATTGCCAGAATGGTAGACCCAACAATGCTCATACTGATAGGGGAATATCCCTTTAGTAGTTACTTTCGAAAGTTCTTTTAATGCATCTGTAGTTAGCATTCTTGATGAAGTCTCCGAGTTCCTGACTCTTCCTTTCCCTTCTTAGTGTTTCAAGGACAACTAAGGTCCATAAGGCATACCTGAGATCAAACCTGATTCCCTCCAACAGTAATATCAATCTCCTTCTCCAGTCCAGTGTGGTACCTCACACAAAGAAAGATAAGACTCAATTAACAACTAGGCTTCAAGTTTGCAAGAGAATAATGACTCAAGAAATATTGCAAAATCAATCTGGAAAATTCAGGAACTGTCAACAGTTCTCAAGACCTAATCAAAGCTCAAAGTTGCTTGCTGACCCAAGCTCGTTCCAGACACGAAAATTTTTCATGTCCCCAGCAACGACGTCATTTTTATCGCACCTTTTTCTAGTCGGGCCTACTTGGGCGACCAGAAAGCCAACAGGCTGTCACGCAGGGTTTTTTATGTTTGTTTGCAATAAATAAAAATAAGTTAAATAAAGCAAATCCCTTGCTGTTGTGTATGTTCGGCTTCAGGCGAGACCCTTCAATTACGGTCTTCGTCGGTCCCTAGTCTTACGAATCTTTTATTTTGATTCGGAACAGCACGAATAATGCAAATAATAATCTGGGAAGTTTTATCGGTCATGTATGTATCAATTTTTTAGAGAAATGCAATCATCAACTATGACAATGCAGGAAGCAAGACTGACTGACTCGGGAAACGACAGAGTTTAAGTGAGGGAAGAATGAGAACTCATAATAGTCTCTGAGAGTATACATGAAGAGAGCATGGCCAACACCAATCACGAGTCCCCACTCATCCCTGTGAACCTCACTCTCAATCTCTCATTTTGCTATCTGTTGTTTGGACTTTCGACCATGTCTCCGCGCTCTCTTAGCCAATGACCTCTGAATGTAGAGTCACCTAAAGTTTGCGAGTTTCGAACATTTCCAGCCAAGTCTCATGATACGGAAATCAACCATAGCACAAAACTCCTCCCATAGTGTAGGAAGGTATGAACGAGAGAAAATCCCTCGTCTGAGGTACTGGAAGTCCGATGGTTCAGTCACTGCCTCGTAATCGATCACTGTTGGAGAGATGTACCTCTTTGCCAAATCAACCAGTTCTTCCCAACAGGAACCGTCTGTGAGAGTGAAAGGTACTGAAGGCTTAGGATAATGAGTGTAAAGCTTGGGTCCGAAGCTGCGACTCATATTTATCCCATTCTCTTCAAGCTCTCTCTTTCTCCTCAAGATACTTTGCTGCTGAGATCCAAACTGAGTCAAAAAGGTCATGAGTTTCTTTGCCCTTCTTCACGTACGGCATCAGATCGTAGACAGTGTCGCCTGTGAATCGGGTGAGGGCAACGAAGACTGACAAGTCACCTTGCCTGAAGCCAACGACACTAACATATTGGTGTGGAAGGTATCATTGGAGGCAATCTTTTTGAGGTTGGACAAGACTGTCTGCTGAACTGGAAATGACTAAATTGCACTCATGTGATGAGACAAAACCTTGTAGACTGATTTGAATGTCTTTGCAGTCGAGCCAACAAACGGACGCCGATCTGAGGATATATAAATGACTATTACGCTGCTGAAAGGTTGTTGATGCCTGCTTAGAACACGCAATAATTGTTGTGCATCTCAACACCAGTTATGTATAGCCGCCGATTGGGCACGGGGACGTAATTGAAACTGTAGGACGGCCACTGACTCGAGGAAGTCTAGCTGAGAAACGCTGGAAATTAGCTTATTAGCTGAAAAAAATAACATTCACTTATGATCTTTGATACCCCCTCCCGAAGACACAGATTGAGTATCACTGCCCCGAGAATTGATTAGTGACGACCACACATAAACTTTTTTGAACTCAGATCGCAGAGAAGAGCAGCACCCTCTGAAAACACTGAGAAGGTTCAACATCTATTTTCAGGAGGTTCCTAGGCCGCTGAACTTCGTTAACGCTTATGCTCAACTAGTACCAAAAGCAGCATGAATAAGAAGCAATCCAACCTAAGCTGGTCTTGCTTTGCTGACCAGGCAGATGGTTACAGTGAGGTGGGTCTGGTTGCTCAGAAAGTTCTCAAGGGAAAAACTCAAGAAATTCGGTGATGCATCCACTCAGGACTATTGTCCACAGACTGCCTCGTCTGCACCTCCCGTCCGAACAGCCTCAAGGAACGAAACTGTGTTATGTAACATCCCATCAGAACAATAAATATAAATCACAAATTCTATAAACTTATGCCAATTCTCAGTCCTTTCGGCCACCAAACCCCTCAGTTCCCTCTTATAACTCTCAATCTTATCGAAAATTTTATCTTCCAAGCCCTCCTGATTATTCTAACAGAATGATGCATACATCACGAGAGTCTTCGTGCTTCACATACTCACTTACCTCCCTACCACCAGTTCCTGCTCCCCTTGCCGGTAGTCTGTCATCGAAGGCCTGTTCAATTGCAGACCCCGTCCCCACGTGGGATCATAAGGTGCTGCTACTTCTGCAATTGTATATAATCCCCCACCGGGCGTTGTTGGTCCCTTCCGTTCACCGTTTCCAAGTAAAGACTGGGGTCTCATCTACAGGGTGTGGCCTGAAAGACTCCTGAAAGCATATTACGGCTGACTGTGGGCCCTGTCCGAGGGTGATTAAGGGACGCAAATATGCGACGTCCTTTTCACACATGAGGCAATGGTCTTCCAACAACAACTAACCAGGCTAGCCAGCACACCTGACTTCTTCTGAGAACTTGAGTAATCCGTCTAAATCAGCCCTTAGGTCAACACGACATCTGCAGATTCAGCCTCAGTTAGACCGTGGAACGAATAATTATGCAATTTTTCCTCCAATCGATGGGGTTTGTGGACTGAGTGCGCTAGGGGACCCAATGAAATGTTTCCAGTTCTGACCCACAGAATGTCAGGGCGCTCTAGCCACGAAAGTTAGGACAGGAAATGTAAGATCTAACCTAATCTTGCTAGTAATAGGCATTCATGATAAGTTTTTTGCTCGCGGGACCCGCTCATAATGTCTGTCGCAACTCATTTCCAATTGTTGGGTCCTCCAACATCAGACGGGAGAACTGGGGTATACTGAAGGCTGAGCCTTAGCTATAAACCTTGTCCACTGTGACATACGGTAGACAAACACTATATCTCTGTCTCTGTTGATCGAGCCAGCTTTTAACCAACACCTTGTACAATAATTGTCGCTAGTATTAGTCCCCGTCAAGCAGGCACTTATTGATTAGGTAGGCCAGTTTTCTCAGTTGTTGCTTTTTCCCTCCACGGCTCATTACTCCACCACAACCCTTTAAGGAAGACACTGATTCATTCGGAGTGGGGGGGGAGATAGGCTGGTCACCTCGCTCATGGATTGTGCACACCCATATACACTTAGCTCTCTAAGGGCTCTAACCGTTGCAAGGTTTTGAGTTCACAGAGAGCACAATCTCAAGCGAGTACTTATGGCCGTACGGATACGAGGGGCGCACTTGCCAGGTTATACAAATATTTTGATGTCCATGCAGGATCACACCCTCGTGTTTCTGCTTATGTGCACATCCGAAATTACAGTTAGTCATTTAGATAACCCCCTTTTCACAAGACTCAAGAAAACTTTTAGGTTCATTTTGCACTCACACAAGCTTCATAAAGTCAATGAGTGAAGTAACATTCGGTCACCAAGTTAAACTCGAATCTCAGCGCTCGTCACACCAGTAGCGTGGGGAAACAGTTCATAACAGGAACGATTGTCCAGACACACGTGACGGGTGATCATACCAAGCAACTGGAATTAAAGCTCGGTTTTCGTTTCATCACCGATCAGGAGGTACTTTGCCAGAGGATGAGTGATTATACGGGATGCGGACAATTCATTATCCATCTAGGGTGACGACAAGGGGCAATAAAACCAAAGGAAAACACGTCCAGGGAAGACACGTCTTCGACTCTTCGGGGCCAGTCCATCTAGCTTCTTCCGGATCTGCCACCTTTACTTATCACCATACAGGGGCTGCACGAATCTGAGCTTTGCGGCACGACCCGCTTATAATTACAAATATTTCTCGAAAATTAAAATCTTAGTCCCGCAAGCAATGTAACAATTATAATCAGTTCACACGTGGAGTATCAATCACTTTCCAATAGGTGTCCACAGAGGAACTATGAAGGAGCATGAAATAGTTTCAGTCTGCATCAGAATGATATACAGCTTAGCGAGAGAAGTACTAATCACAACAACCGAGGCCGACTCAACCCAACGAGGCAACTTCATAATCCTTCAGTCACCACCAACATTGTCCCTGTGTCCGCAAGATCACATGTTAAATGGCCTCGAACCATTCGCATCGAACGAAGACCGTTTCAGTCTGACGACTGGACTTTCTCACCTTTGCCAGACTAGAGCAAGGGCAAAACACGAGTAATCAGGACCATTGTTTCCTTGTCACCCATTTGACCACCGTGCTTACCTGGGCTCGTTGATTCGTCGAACCGCTAGCTTTGAAGTCTCTTACTCATCATAGTGCAATGAGACCATAGAGAGCGCCAGATTGAGGGTCCACGTGCTGAGACCTTGCTCAACGCCTCTCATTGCCCACTATCGTGGCTAAGTCTAACAAGGGAAAGGAAATAAAGAAAAAAAGAAAGAAAGAGGAGTCAGACAGTGCCAACCAAGTGCGGGTGTGAGTAGCTCCAAACACACTCTTCAGTATCATGGTTGTAAAACACTATCATTCCTGATGACAACAAGTTCCTTTAAATCGCTAACCCACGTTCGTGTTGCCTTGACGAGGCTGGGTCATGGACGAAGAGTGTTGCTGGTTCACACCAGGATTTTCAAATACGTCAACAGTCTCGCCGGCTCTCGCACACCCAGCGGTAAGCACGCACTTCGCCCTCTAGCGTAAGCAGCAAGAAAAGACTGGTCGCGGGTGTAAACAGGTGGCGCCAATAGCTCATTCTCACGCGGTCAGCCTCATACGCACACCCACGCACTTTATCGCTAGTCACCGCGTTGTAGCAGAGCATGACATGAGATCGTGTGCGTAAAAGAAGAAGACACACAGCAGCCCAACACTACCATTCCGTGGTCAAACTGAAAGTATCGGGTACCATACCCAGGGAAAATGACCTCGGTGCCTGATCGTTAAGTTATGACATATCCGACAACTGGCACCCAGCAAAGGAGAACATATGTTCGTTTCTTCTTCAATGACATACATCAACGGGAGCTATGGATGCAAGCTTCCCTTCGCTAATCGTCAAGTACCACTTGCGATCACTTAGTACCCAACTACGCAACTTATTTCAGTCTCGCTATTACCGGGAACAGATCTTGTCCCGCTGAGATCCACACCTACGGCCCGGACCAGCGAGCGACACTCTTACACCATCATCCAGGCCAACAAGAAGCCACCTCGCTCAGATTGAAATCAGGTCAGACCCATCCCGAATCGCCGGCTTCAACAGTGAGCCAAAGCGTACAACTTCTGTCCTCTTGTGATTGTTGTCAACGCCTAACCTGGTGCTCTATCCCGCCATGAGATCTGGAGTCTTTCCAACGAAGAGGTTCCTGGAAGATCACGAGCGAGGAAGAGAATGATAACGACACCCCTAGAAGGGAAAAGTACCTACGCTCATCACAATTCCCCTTCTCAAATCTTGATTACCTCCCTTGGCGCGGTGAGCGCGGGAATGTACTGTACAACAATGGTCATAGCGCCGACTTTCCGCAATGGGACACTTACCTGCAATCCTCCCGGTGTCGGGACTGGTGAGTCCCGAATAACTTCCCATTACTCGAGAGACCGAATATGGACGAGATGTGCACAACAGAGAAATCCGAAGTGAGACGAGATAAAGGATTAGGCCGCAGGACGGAGTAATGCCCTAGGGCGAGAACCACAAGGGAAAAGAACTAAGCGGCGGCAAGCGAGCGAGCGCAAGAACAGGGGCACATAGAACATAGCAGGAGGCCGGGAGGGCCATCGGAATGCAATAAGACTAAGGCCAAAGGGCCTTTTGAACTAGCAATTGCAGCGCGACAGCAATAAGGGAATAAGGAAGTCGAGGGATGGGCGGCCAGAAGTCGCGGGAAGCCAGGAAATGAGAGGCTAACGTTGGGGTCACCTACGGGAGTCTCAGAGCGGAGGCCCACGACCAAAGAGATCGGCACGCACAAGGCGCGAGGAAAGACTAAGGAGAGGGGTCGCTATGGGGCGACACGACACCCAAGGGGCATGGGACACCTCAGGGAAAGGCACCCGGGGCAACGTGGGACTAAGTAAAAACAATGGCGTCCGGGGCGAAATGTGTCACGGACCGCCGACCGGACTAAGTGTCGGGGACCACCGGCGGGACTAAGTGTCGGGGACCACCGACGGGACTAAGTGTCGGGGACCACCGACGGGACAAGTGGTGGGAACATGTGAAAGTCCCAAGAAGAAACGGCGGCACCGCATGCGGCAAAAGTAATAAATGCAAGCCGCACCGTCAAGATCGACATTTTGATGACCAAGAATATTAGCACCACTAGTGCAAGTACTAGTGGTGACAAACGGGAAGGCCAAAAGGAAAAGGAAAAGTAAAGAAAACTGAAGTGGGAGGCATGGGAGCAATCCGAAAAATCTCGGATCAGCCTCCCTCAAGAAAATAGAGTCAAATAAAACCCCATGTGAAAAATAGCCCTCCGGGAGAAAATCGGAGTAGGAGGGACCATTGTGGGAGAAATGTAGGAGTAAAAGGAGGCTCCCATGGGCATGGGAAAACCATTATTGCAGTCCGAGAAATAACGGACTGCACCTTGGGCATAGGGAGGGCCAAAGCTAAGAGGAAGAGGCTAGAAAAGGGCCTTAACGGTCACTTGACACATGGCATGCTAGAAAAAAGAGAGAAAATAAAAGAAAATGGGGGAGAATAAGACAAAAAAAGTGAGAGGGACTGAGTGAGTTGGCCGTCTGTAGGAACTGCCATAGATAGGGATTGGCAGGTCTCTGCTGTCCAAGAAAGGAGGAGAAAAAAAAAAAAAAAAAAAAAAAAAAAAGAGAAAAAGGCCTTAACGGTAAGAAACGGTCACTTGGGGAAATTCATCCGTGACCAGATTCATTCTGGAAAATGGCGGTTACAAAGAACTTTGATTTTCTTTGATTTTTGCAGAGAAAATCAAAGAAAATCAAGGCCTCTTGCAACCGGAATAAAATGGAATACATGCATGATGAGAAAAACATGTTTTAGGTGCATCCGGAGCCAAAATCAATGTCGGATGCACTTGGGAATTGACTGTTTCTTTTTCCTTTGAGTAAGGGCTAGTTGAGGGGCATTGGGGCTAAGGAATTGACCCCCATTGCAGTCCGAGTTGCAACGGACTGCATGGGGGAGAGAAAACAGTTGTTCCAAGTGCATCTGGAGCCAATATCGAGCCCAGATGCACTAGAAAATTTGACGCTTCATTTTCTTTTACCATGGGGCAAGTTGTGGGGCTGTGGGTGTAGAAAACAGCCATGGCTGCAGTCCGAGAAATTACGGACTGCATGGGGATGCCAAGGCCAAAGGGGAATGGGCTACGACAAGCCCGGAAGGCTAGAAATGAGCAATTTCGGCAAAAGGGCAAGTAAAAACGGTAAATGGCAACCGTGAGATGAGATCTCACGGCCTCGAAAAATCGGCACACGTGTAGAAATGATGGGACCACCAAGGGTAATGGGCCCAAAAAAAAAAAAAAAGAGACGTCATCCAAAATATTGTCGGGGACCAAATAGGTCCAAATAATAAAAATCGGAAAACGGGACACGCGCCAGCGGGACAAAGAAATGGAGCTAGCATGTAGAAAAATGGCGGGCACTTCGGATATTCCAAGGGAACCATGAGCAAACGTAAGGAAAAATTGTGCAAACAAACGACACCGTCGAGATCGAGGATCTAGACGGTGGAAAATATTAGCACCACTAGTGCAAGCACTAGTGGGAGCAAGTGGGAGAACCATGGGAGAAAGAAAAGTGAAATAAGGATGTTGGGAAGGCTGCCCAGCAGTCCGGGATATCTCGGACTAGCAAGGCAGAAGAAAATAGAGCCTTAAGAAACTCAACATGAGAAAAACGCCGCCCTTAGAAAATCGGAGCGAAAGGGGCTCAAAATTGGGCAAACGCGAGCAAAATGGAGCCCCCTAGGAGCATGGGTGTGCCATTATTGGAATCCGAGATGTAACGGCCAAGTAACAGCCATGAACCTGGCCTTGAATGAGGCCCTAGGGCCTAGAAAGAGG